>JACEIK010002846.1:98041-171463 GCA_018107945.1 Datura stramonium
CTTTGGATACAAATTAGGGTCATAAGGAACCTCTAGTACAAAGTTGAGTTGAGAGCCTTCTTACTGATTGAGTTTTCATATAAGTTCTTACAAGATTCAACTTCAAACGACTATAGCTCCCATTTTACAAAGTGTTTTGGGTGATTCAACATATCAAATTGAAGCCTTTGAATATTCTTTCCAACACATTCCACCTTGTGATAATAGGAATTCAGAGTAAAAGGTTATGAGCAGTTTACTGAAATAGGAAAAGGATTGGACGAACCATCCTACGAGTCACCCCATCAACCAGTGACCCATCCCTTTGGTCGTTGGTTCTGCCAGTTTCAAGATTTTTTCGGTAGTTTGGGGGTATTTTGGTAAACTCTTATGCTTTTAACTCCTAAATAACATCGTTTTGGGCTTCCAAAAGGTCAGATTAAAGGGTTTAACCTAGCCTAGATCCTTATTCTCTTCACCCATCCGTAGATTGGATTTTCCTCTCAAGAAGAAGCTAAGGTTTATCACCTCCAACTTCTCAATTCCTCTTGGATCTTCAAGAAAAGTTAGTGAATCATATACCCAAGTATGTAGGGTCATAAATGGGGAGAATCCTTCCACTCTCATGCCCGATTCAATCTCTAACTCATGAATCTTCAATCAAGTTTTATGAAAATTCTAGGGTTAGATCCAATTCAATTAAATCTTCTATGATCTTTCTGTGGGTTAAATTCTCTCATGTTTCAACTGATGAATTATTGTTATTATGCAAAAATTGACCCTCAAATTTCTTATAATTCATGATTTCAAGTTTATTATGATTTTACCCAATTATGCATGATCTTATGATTTCTAAGTTTATGAGCCTATAATTTCAAATCACGATGTATTATCAAAATATGTATGAAAGTTTATGAAGCTTAAGTTTATGAATTTTATGATTTCAAGTTATGAAGTTTTATTCAAGAATATATGATTGTTTTCAAGAAATTAAAGTATCATGGCCAACTCTGTGGAATCCTTTTCATGGTTATTTCATGTATGTCAATATGATTATGATTTCATATTTTGGTAGCCCATGCAAGTTCAAGTATGTTTTCACAGTGATGATTATGAGTCATGTACTGTCTAGCACTGAGTAGGCTAAGAGTTCAAGCAAACCCTGGATCTCAACACTACGTGCCACCATAGAATAAGGGATTCTCGATATTAGAGAATGCTTTCTTAGCCCGAGGAATATAGGATCCTCGCTATTAGAGAGTGTCTCCCTTTCCTCAATGGGCGCATGAAGGGGTCGTTATTATTGGAGATTATTGCCCTGAGTCATTAGTTATATCACACCTTTATCGTTCCTTGCACTAACAAGCTTGGGACGGCTCTACCCACTTGAGCAAGATAGTTGGAGCATCATGTAAGCTCTATCATGATGGTGTCGGTTATGATGAGTCTCCTACTATAACTAGGTTCGTATTTATATATATTCATGTTCATGTTTCATGATTTTTCGACTTATGATATCTTGGCTCAAGTTATGTTTTACAAGGTTTTACTATGAATTCAGTCATGTTTAGCTTATGTAACAGTTTTCAAATGTCTTATTCAATTTATGAGCAAAAACTCACATTTTATACTATTTTACTCTCATGATCTCTTTTATACTGTTTTACTATCATGTTTACTCACCTTACATACTCGTACATTCAAAGTACTAACCGCATACTCTATGCTATATCATTTCATGATATAGGTTCGGGTGACCAGTCTCAGCCTCGTCATTAGTCCCACTCCCGTAGCAGTGCAGCTCAGTACCCCTTTTTTGGGTGAGTCCTCATCATCCGGGGACATTCAGTAGTTTTATGTTCTTTTTCTATGTCTATTCAATTTCAGACTTATTGAGTTAGTTGGGGGTGCTATCCCATCAGCTCATCTTATGGATAGAGGCTTTCAAACAGTATGTTAGATTACTCAGTGTTGTAGACTTGTTTTCTCCGATTATGCTTTATGATGTATTCTAGACTTCTTCTTATGTTTTGTCTATGCCTTCCTTTCCGTTTTAGTTACGCTCTTATTCATGCTATGTTTGTGTCATGGGTTAGCTTGGAGTCATTTGTGGCTTTAGGTCCCGTGTCGCGGTCCGAGGTCTATACTCCAATTGTGATAGAGGGTTACGGGAGCAGAGGAAGTGGAGTTGGCATCATTTAGGCTATGAAATATGGTTATCCTATTTTTTGAAGATTGGGAGCGATCCAGGGTAGCTAATGCACCTTCAGCTGAATGGGAGGAATTCTCAAAGGTTTTCATGGATCAGTACTTACCGTGGGAACTTTGATAGGTTTGAGCTAACCAATTTTTTCACCTTGAATTGGGCAGCATGAGTGTTTGTGAATGTAGCCTCAAGTTTAATTCGTTGGCCTGATATGCTCCAAATATAGTGCGAAATATGAGGGATAGAGTCTATCAATTTGTAGCGGCCTTGGGACCCCGTCTGGTCTGAGAGTTCTTGGGAGTGTCTACCCAGACAGATATGAAACTATTACTCGAATGCAAGCATTTTCTCAAGAGGCAGAGGATCTGATACACCGTCTCCCAAGTACCGATGGAGAAGAAGAACAGAGTAAGAAGAGAGGGTCGACAGGAATATTTAAGGCCCTTCATAGTGTTTTAGGCCCCGGTCGGCCAGATGTTCAGTTTCTCCTAGGGGTTCAATTCCTTCTTTGTCTTTAGATCAGACTTCAGTTTCTTTTAGTACCCATTATCATGATTGGACAAAGCAAATGAGGTTGTCTCTTATGTAGTGTGCCAAGTGTGGTAGGACACACTTCAGTCCATATCGCCAGGGGAAGAATGTTTGTTACTATTACGGACAACTTAGTCATATGATGTGTGATTGACTTTTTGAGAATATAAAAGATATAGAGTGGCTTCCAGGGTCAGCAGCAACATGTCGTTGCTAAAGCAAGGGTAAGAAAGTAGCCTCAGGTTCGAGGCATGTTTGACACTCGATTTCTACCTTAAAAGGTTGGTGAGATCAGGTATGGAAATTTTACAGGATAACAAGTGATTTTGACTACCTTGTTTCCCCCTTCTGTATGATTTTTAACCCTCCTTGAAATGTTTCTTGAAGCTATGAATGACCTTGAAATAGTATTCGCTCCTGAAATAGCATTAAAGCTAATTATGAATTTGCTTAATGCTAGAAAAGTTTACTGATTGTATGGTGCTAGAGTATGTTTATTTTATCTTTGATAAATAAATTGATATGAAGCCATGATATAAAAAGGTGTGTTTACATATATGAGTTGAAGGTATTAAGGCTAAACTTACGCCTACCGAAGTATAACTTTCATTTGAGGATGAATGATTTTAAGGGGGGAGGATATTACACCCCAAAAATTTTTCAATGATTATTTGATATTTTTATGTCCTATAAATGGAAATACGGGTTCTATACTGGCCATAGGTGAGGACGGAAACATGTACAAAGGAAAAAATGAAGAGTATGTGAAATTCATAAGTAAGAGTCCATTTTAAATGACCATATCTCCAAATCTATAATGAGTTAGAATTCCTACAACCTATCAAAATAAAGGTATTTGAGTCTACTTTTCATAACATCAAACCTCTCATCAATCGAAGTTTGGTGTAAAAAGTTATGGGCATTTTATTGAGGCTCCTGATGTTGCCAAGCGCTCACGCAAGTGTACATAGTCATCAAGTAATATAGGACAGTAAAGTCCAAATATTATACCCATAGAGACTTGTCAAATTAATAGTTTAGTTTGGATCCTTGTTTTACTATTCAAGAAGAATAGAATTATAAGTTTGCAAGAGTTTTGAGTGTACTTTCTTCTAAAACATGAAATATAACTTAAATCTAATAAAAATTTATTTGCACGAGAGTTGTAATTCAAATGATGATTAAGATCTAGGGCCTTGGAACTATCGCTTTTAGGTTGAGTTTAGGGTTCAATTACACTAAACCAAATTTTCCAAAGACTAATAGTTTCAAGTTACGAACTCATTTCTCAACTCATTCTTCCGAATAGTCAAGAACTATCTCACTAACCCTAGCACCTATATCCCTATGGTTGTGGGGGAGTTGTGAAACAACTATTGAAGATACTTGATTCAACTAAGTATGGTTTCAAGGTACATCTCTATCTACAACAACAAAATCAATTCCTTGAAATACTGAAAAATAATCAAAACCTACTTGATAGTTCTTTTAATCCTCATTTGTTCCCTCTTCCGAGTTCAACCACTGAGCTAATAAAATTTATTTGAAAGGTTTACTAACGAACAAACCTTAAATCAAGTATGCATAAACAATCTTAAGAAGAAGATTTAAATGTCTAGAATAAATGAACTTTAAACTACAACCATCAAGCTTGTAGCCAAAACCCTAGATTAAAGGTGTTTAGTCACTCATGTTCAAGAGTAAAATCATAAGAATCATCATTCCAAAAACCAATAAAAGTAATGAGTAATGCAGAAAAACCTAAAAAGAAAATAGAACTCTATGTCTCTTATTCATCCCACACCAAACATCGTATATCCCTAAAAATGCCATAGTGATGTATTTATAGGCTTGGTAACAAATTTCCCTTTTTTCCTTAAGTAACTCAACTTTTGGACTTAGAAAAATATCTCTTGAATATAGGCTGGGGCGCAACATCACCCGATGCGTCATACTTGGCTTGAACTTCATCTGAAGTTTGGCTCTTGGCGTGCCACTTCAGCCATTTCACCAAGGTTTTGATAAAAAATTCTATAGTTCAAGTTTTGGCATGCCACTTTTCTCAATGCACCAGAGATTTAGAAGATTTTTTCGAGTTTAGTTTTCTCTGGCGCGTCACTTCTCTCAATTCACCAAGGTGTTGATCGAAAATTCCTCTGAATTTTAGTGTTGGTGCACCACTTTAGCTATAACACCAACCTGAGTACAATTTCTCTGGAGTTTGAGGCTTGGTGTTCCACCTCTCCTAATTCACCAGGCCAAATTTTCCTTGAATTCTTCTTTCTTCACACCTTGCACCTTTTTTGAGTATTTTTCCTTATGTTACCTTCAAAAATCATCTAGACCCACCTATTAGCTCTTTCCACAAACACTTTCATGAAACCTTGTATTTTATAAGGATAATCTTCTCAGAACATGATGAAAGATGGGTAAAATATTACAAGCGGACGTATAAATACACCCAAGATTACCACCCCACACTTACACCATTATTCGTCCTCGAACAATCCCTATTTCCATTCAACATAACCTCCTTCCACACCACTTATCACCACTATTAATTTCACTTAAGTAGCTAGAACAGAACACATGATTAGGTGGTTCATCAATTTATAAACAATCCACAACACATACACAGAGAAGTTCTTTCCATTTGAAACTACATACTTTCTATAACTAACTCTTCTTTTTCAAAATGGGGCAAACATGATTAAGTATGAAAAATGTGACACATAGTGTACTAACTCTGACCATCTTGTGCCCTCACATATTTAGTGATTTTTCTTCTCTCATATTATCATGCAATAAATTGGAACATAAATCAACAAGGCACACTCACTCTCACAAATGATATTTAATACATATGCAACATACCATAGACTTGCCTTTCATGGATAGTTAGATCACTCAATCAATTAAAAAAAATTAAGATTATAAGGACTTTTCTGGTTGTAATGTTGTCTAAAAGATAAGTGAAAGTTCTTTTGTCAATAATTGCTACCAATCCTAAGAACTTTAAGACATGTTTTTCACTTCATCCTTCTTTTCCACCATTTATCCTTACTTCTTACCCATTCTTTCACTTATCACCTTTTCTTTTCTCATGCCCCTTTTTACACTACTTGGCTGCTAGTTTCTACTTATAAGATCAATCAAAACAATCAATTGTTAAGCATCTTTTCTTTATTTTCTAGCAGCAAGTTACATTTTATTTCGTGGGCACCCCTCTTTTCTATTTTCTCATATTTTTATTGACAAATTTTCTTATTTCCTTACCATTAACATTATTACACTGGTGGAACCTTCATTGTTACATCTCAAAGTACATTAGAATGTCTTTGGATCAATATATTGGAGGTTACACAACAAAGGGGATAGGTTTCCTTTGTGGCTTAAAAAAATAAAGGCTTACAACTCAAAGAGGTTGGCTAGGGATAATGTTAAAGGTGGAACAACAACAAAGAACAAACATGGTTCTATCAAAGAAATGTCTTAATCATGTCTTACCTCTTTGACAATTAGATATCATGCACACATGTTAGGAAAGTTCTAGATGTTACCTTATGTATGAAACACAACAATTTCAAGCTCACCCCTCATGGCATCATGATTTGAATCGGTTTCTTATGGCCACATATTCACACAATTATATTGAATGAATTTAATTGTAAAGACCACTTTTCCATCTTGAGTTAAGTTAAAGAACCTATGTGTTTCTCATGAAATTTTCACTTCTCATGCATTCAAGATGAACAATTCATGCTTCTAGCTTATCTCCTAAGTGAAATGTCAAGAGCACATAATTGGTGATTTTTTACTCTAAAAATAGGTAAATAATTTTCCCTTAAGACGGTCATCATCTATCCATCATCGGACCAAGAACTACACTTATAAAGGACTCTAAAAAAATAGACTCTCAATTAAACCAAATAAACAACCAAGGACAAACAGGAACATAGCATAACAACATTATAGTTTCCACAACCATCTATTTACTAGCTATTACAAATCATGCAATCTGAGATAGAACTAACACATAAGTTTTGATAACAATTTCTACAGCCCAACTCTAATAATCTAGCAAAGATATAAAATAAGGAAATCCATTTCTACCACCCTACACTTAAACATTGCACTGTCTCCAGTGCACAAATATATCATACAAATAGGGAGAGAAAAGAAGTTCCTGGGCCTCTAAGCATAATCTTCACCATCAAGATTGAAATCCCGATCACCAACATCTTTTGTATCATCAACTAGCATTTCTCCAGTGGTGGTATTATCCTCATCATCATCATTATCAACCTCATCTGTTAGCACCGTAGGCTCATCATCATCTGGTGGCTCCTCAAATATTAGTCCCACCTTGCACATCATCATGGCACTGTATGTAAGTGGGTACCGATCCTCTAATAGATTCATCTCCTCACCAGTCATGGGTCTACCCCCAATCCTCAGTTACAGGTCAAATATCTTCAACATGCAGCCTTTGCAACTGTCATCCCAAGCATGGCGCTCGGCTGGAGTGAGAGCCGATCCGGATATGGTACTTGGATCCTTAATCTTTGTAACATCTATCATTTTCCCTACCAAGGGCCCTGCTAGTGGTAGGTGGAGGTCAGTATCCTCTTCCTTAATATAGAGCTCCCTTAGGAACTAAGTCAACAAGCTACCATAATGATATTTCCGACGGCAATTGTCCCTAAACCGCTGCATGTTATCCCTAAGCACTTATCCAAAGTTAATATAAAGCCCCAAAAAGTCCCTAATATTATATTTGAGACTTGCAATAGAAAACAGAAGGAAAATGGTACTAGGCCATTCAACGACTCATAGGATGAGTTATCCAACAAACCAATGAGTCATTAGTTATACCCTGTGATATCCACTTTTGAAAAAGTCAAAAATTGTAACACCTTGAAACTTTTCTAGACCAAACTTAGACCTTGCAAAAAAAATCTAGAAGAAAACCAAAAAGTTGCCTTAGAACGGCCAAGACAACAAGTCGTGGCCAGCTCCAATGACTTATTGCGTCAGTCGTGGTTAGCTCTGTTTGGTCCTTCGGGATCCAACGGGACATGGAATGACCCGTTGTGAGGAACAACGAGTCGTCCTGTCACTCATTAGTCCCCAGCTCAGAAGTCCCTCCACGACTCAACCAACGAGCCATCACGTGATACAACGACTCGTGGTGTGAGTCGTGGGTTGAGAGTCCCAAAAGCATCCTTCAGTGATAACGAGTGGAAACAATGACCCGTTGTATCCCACAACGAGTCATTGTGACCACCCGTCGTCTCAGGTTCAGGAATCCTTAGTCTTGTTCCAGTGGGGAGGACGACTCGACTGAACGACCCATTGGGTCCACCAATGAGTCATTGTGTTGCTCGTTGTCAAGCCTCCCAGAATTATTATCCAATGACCATGGGAGGAATCAACGACCCATTGGTTCATCCAAAGAGTCACGGTCCCTCTCGTTGCCAGTTCTAGTAAGCCCAGATCCCAGGTCTCAGGACAAACAACTTCTCCCAATGAGTCGTGGTCTCAACCAACGACTAATTGAGTGACCTGTTGGTCCCTGTCGGTAGTTTTTCCAAATTTTTCCCCAAGGGTTATTTTTGTAATTTCCTACCTTTTTAATCTCAAACTATGTGTTTTTGGGTTATTTTTAGGAAATTTAGAGGGGTAATAGATGATTACTTCACCCCTATCATTCCCTCAGAAGATCAGTCCGTAAAAACTTCTCTAAAAAACACTCAGAGCAAGAGCTAGGGCATTCAGTTTCTTCTTAGATTCTCAAGGGATCTTCTCCAGAATTTCTTCACCAGGTATGTGGGAATTCAATAAGGGAATTGTTCTTCCCTTGTGTCCCCAAAACCCTCTCTAAATTTTCTATAAGTTATAGTCCTGTGGTTTCGAAATATAGAAGGTTTTCAGACAAAATTCTATAAACTTCAAGTGGAATATTATTCATGATATTAGCTATTATATTTTTCCCAATTCCTAGAAATTTTGTGGAACTAGCATCTAGTAGAATGATTTATCCCTAGCTTCTCAATTCAGTAAATTAGAATCTTGCATATTGGACTAGTTATTTCCCGTTGTTTGATTCTATCAGTGATGGGATTCCCGTATTGTCAAAAACTAGTTGAAATCTTAGTAAATTGCATGCTAGTCCAGCTTTAGTCATAATATTAGTGTACTAAGTATTATTCAGAAATGTCAGCCTATCAGTTTGACTACAGTCTTTTCTTAAGGTGTCAGTGGTGCCTCCCAGTTATCAACTATTAGACTCAGATATCAAATATTAGATAATAGTGGTTCTTTATACGATTATGACACTTCTAGATAAGCATATATGACCAGTTTTAGGACTCCCAACTTCATATTTCGGTTTTTCTTTAGAAAGTTACGATGCTTTCAGATAAGCAGCTCTGGGCAGTCTTAGCACACCAGTTACAGAATCTGATCCGATAAGACTCTCAAGGTACTTCCAAATAGGTATTCCTGACTTAGTCTTGCACCCAAGTTTTGAGCTATCAACTTAGTAGTCAGTCTAGGACTATCCAGTGGGAGTAGGACTTAGCACTTCGCGGATCGGGGTTCCAGCACCCCCAGGTTCCCAGAACTACGTTGTCACTGTAGGTTATTTTATTGGCCATATGGCCCCACTTATGATCACCCAATTCATGCCTTTATACCCTAGCAAGGTATATTGGGTCCTATCAATGGGGTGTATACATCGGACTCCACGTCTAGCTCACGTGGTTATATGTCGGTTATAAACTCTCCTACTAGTCAGTACAATTTCAAATTAGCTCAGCTAAGAATAGTTTCAATTTACTCAGTCTAGTTCAGTTCAGTTCAACTAGCTCAGATTAGTATCACAAATTCAGGACATGTCTATGACCATCAGACAGGGTCATTTGACCATATCAGTTATATTTCAGTTTTTCAGTTTTAGTATTTCAGTTGGTCATTGCATGTCTTTTCAGTTTATTTATTTGATCTTTATGTTATATTTTCTCCCACTTACTCAGTACATTCAAAGTACTAACACATACCTTCTATGTTGTATCATGTCATGATATAGGCGCAGGTTCTCAGCCTCAGCACCACTACTAGATCTTCTTTAGGTGATATCAGCTATACCAGTGGTGAGTCCTCATATTTTAAGGATGATGTTTATTTTCTTCAGTTATTTTCATTTAGTTAGACTTTAGAGTTAGCTAGGGGCTTGTCCTAGAAACTCATCTATTGTAGATGGCTTTCAGACATAGATTTAGACTTTCGGTTGTGTTTTTAGATGTACAAAGTTTTATTGTTTGTTTTTTTAAATGGTGTTATTATTTAAGCTTCTGCTATGATTACTGAGATTAACAATTTTATGATAAACCATGGGTTGTCTTGGGGTTACTTGTGACTCCAAGTACCGTGTCTCGTCTAGGGTATAGACTCGGGTCATGACAAAAATCACCCAGAATTGATGAGTGGATTGTATGACACGTTGTTTGATTGTACTGATTTTGTTTTTATAGTCATTAGAGTAGGTTTAAAAAGTGATTCAGAGCCAATCAGGAACCAATGAAAAGGGTACCACGGGTCGTCCAATGGACCAACGACCCATCCTTTTGGTTGTTGGTTTTACCAGATTTATTTTTAGTTTCAGTTCAGGCGTATTTTGGTAAAACCCTATACTTCTAACTCCTAAGTGGCATGATTTTAGACTTCCTAAAGGTTAGATTGAGGGGTTTGACTTAGAATAAATCCCCATTCCCTTCAAACATCCGTAGGTTGAAGATTCTCTCTCAAGTCAAGTTAGGGTTCATCATCTCCTTCATATCAATTTCTCTTGGGCCTTCAAGGCTAGTTAAGGAATCATCTACCTAGGTATGTAGGGTCATGAATGGGGGATTTCGTCCACCCTTATTCTCAATTTCATCTCTAATTCATGATTTCAAGTCTCCAAGCATGATTTATTGAAATTCTAGGTTAGACCCAATTCTCACAAAACCTCTAATGATCTCTTATGAATTCGAGTCTCTTATGATTCAATTAATGTTTTATGGATATGAATGCATGTTTTCTACTAGAATCTCTTATGAACTTATGATTTTCAAGCTATGATTATTTTACCTAATTATGTATGATTTTCATAAATCTCAAGTTTATGTAGCATGACCGTCTATCTGCATTGTTTTCATGGCTAGTTCAAGCATGTTAAGATATTATGAATTTCATGATTTAAACTAGTGCACGTAAAACCACATTTCACGATTATTTTATGAGCACTATATATGTTTTGGGAGTAGTATTTAACACTGAGTACCCCTTGGTTTCAGCACACCCAGGTCTCAGAACTATGTTCCACCTTAGCCATGATGGAGTCCTCCACGAGAGTGTCTCCCATGACCGAATAGACCATCCATGAGTGATATCATGCCTTAATGGTCCATGCCCATGGAAAGGTATGGACACACCTCCCAGCTAGGGATACAAGATAGGGTCCATGTATGCTCACGTGGGGTATGTCGGTTATAAGAACCTCTCATTATTCCTTGATTATCTATATATGCTTATTTTCATGAATTATTACTTTACTACAATGATATCCTAGCTCAATATACATTTTATGAGGTTTTACTTACAAATTTAGTCATGATCATCTTGATTCAGTTTTGAAAACTCGGAGCCACTATACTCGGTTTATGATTCGAATCTCATTATTTAAGTTTATCCTATATCGTGACCTTATCTTACTATTCTACTTTTATATTTTACCTATCTTTTATACTCAGTACATTCAAAGTCCTGACCGAATATTTTTATGCTATATCGTTTCATGATATAGGTTAAAGTGATCAGACTTAGCTCTGACATTAGCATCGCTCCCGCTCCAACTCAGTCCAGTTTTAGCTTTGGTGAGTCCTCAACATCTAAGGACATTAGTTTTTATTATGTTTCTTTATTTCTTTCAATTTCAGAATTACCTTTCTAGTTGGGGGTGTTGTCCCATCAACTTATTGTTTGATTAGAAGATTTTCAAAATACTATGTATTACATGGTTCAACGTTGTTGACTTGTTGTCTATGCTTATGCTTTATGTTATTCAGTGTTTGTCTTATGTAATGTTCTTGATTTATTTCTGCTTGGTTATGCTCAAGAACATTCTATGTATGTGCCATGCATTAGCCTAGAGCCATTCGTGGTTCTATGTCTCGTCTCGCGGTCCATGGTCTATGCTCGGGTTGTGACAAACTTAGTATTAGAGCAACATGTTTAGGTCTGTCCTAGTGTTTCTAAGAGTAGCGTTAAGTTGAGTCTTTTTCATGGGTGTGAAGCGCGCCACACTTATGAGGAAGAGGCTACTAGACATTCTAGGAAACTTCCCTTCTTTCATGATCTATGTCGTGCGATGAAGTTCAACACTCTCTATTCCTCTAACTTGTGCTATACGCATTTGCAAAAATATTCCTCCTCGTCGAGTCAAAGGAAAAAGAAATAGCAACAATAATGTCCATGGTAATGGCAATGGAGATGGGTATTGGTCAGCCCCACCCGCTCCAGCGGATCCTTTACATGAGCAGGTGACTCTTGTTGAGTTCAGTGCTGCTTTCCAGATGTTGTCTCAAGCTATGATAGCCCAGGTCAACCAGCAGGTTGTGGCTTATATGCATATGAATAGGAATGCAACGACGGCTAGAGTGCGAGACTCCACTAGGATCCACAGGAGTTCATAAAGGAGATCTAGAGTTTCATGGTTCTAAGGTTGACGAGGATCCACAGGAGTTCATAGAGGAGATCCAGAAGATTACTCAGATTATGGGTGCTTCGAGATAGGAGAGTGCAGATTTGGCCTCCTATCAGCTAAATTGGGTAGCTCATATTTGGTTCCGACAGTGGAAGAAAAGTCGTGGAGTAGGTACAGCTCTTATTAGTTGGGATGAGTTCATCACAATGTTCTTGAAAAAGTTCTTTCCCCGAGAGATGAAGGAAGTGAAGGTAGCAGAGTTCATCAATTTGAAGCAGAATAACATGACTGTTCAGGAGTATGTCTTGAAGTTCACCCAGCTATCCAAGTATGCTCTGGAGATGGTTGTTGAGTCGAGCGCTCATCTGAGCAAGTTTATATTAGGGGTTTCAGATTCTTTGGTCAATGAGTGCAGGACCACCATGCTTATTAGTGACATGGACATCTCTTGATTGATGCTATATGCTCAGCAGATAGAGGAGGAGTAGATGAAGGAGAGAGAGAGGCCAAGAGGGCTGAGACAGGGAGCTTTAGGTATTCCTAGAAGAGATCTGGTGGTGGACATCTCCCATAATGCCATCAGAGGACATCAGCCCCAGCTCCAGCATCAGCTAGTGTTCCATCCAGGCCCAGAGGTGATCATAGAGGGAGAGCATTAGGCTCTAGGGCCTAGGGGAGCATGTTTAGGGAGCATACTTTTCTAGCTTACAGGAGCTGCAGCAAGAAACACCCAATGGAGTGTCTGATTGGCAGGGATGCTTGTTTCTGGTGTGATAAGCCCGAGCATAGACTCAAGGATTGTCCTTCACCCGGGTAGGATGACGGTAGAGGCCATGCCCCAGCTACTACTTCAGCAGCTCCAATAGCTCGCCCACCTCAGTAGGGCGCATCTTCTAGTGTAGGTGATGGTCAACACCAGAACAGGTTCTATGCACAATCATTTCTCTAGGAGAAAGAGAGCTCACTAGATGTGGTTAGTGGTATATTATGAGTCTTATATCTTGATGTTTATGCATTGCTAGATCTAGGAGCCACACTATCCTTCACTCCCTATGTTGCCATTAGTTTTGGCGTCAGTTCAAAAATCCTTTCAGAACTCTTCTCAGTCTCTATTCCTGTCGGTGAATTAGTCATAACTTGACGGGTATATAGGAATTGCCCTATCACAGTTCTTCAAAAAGTCACCTCAACTACCTAGTAGAGTTAGATATGACAGATTTTGATGTTATCTTCGACATGAAATGGTTGTATGCTTGCTAATTATAGACCCCGATCAGTAGAGTTTGAATTCCCGGGTGAGCCAGTCCTAGAGTGGAAGGGTAGTTCAATTGTGCCTGTAGGTCACTTTGTCTCCTATTTTAAGGCCAGGAAGATGATCTCCAAGGGTTTTGTATACCATCTAGTTTGGGTTAAGAATTCTAAGTCTAAGACCTCGACTCTCTAGTCAGTTTCTATTATGTGTGAGTATCCAGAGGTATTTCCAAATGATTTACTAGGCATCCCTCCCGAATGGCATATTTACTTTCGTAATGATCTTCTCCTTGATATGCAGCCCATATTCATTCCTCCTTGTGGAATAGCTCTCTGCCGAGCTAAGGGAGTTTAAGGAATAGTTGAAAGATCTCCTATAGGGTTTCATTAGGCTTAATAAGTCCCCGTGGGGTGCTCTAGTTCTCTTAGTTTGGAAGGAGGATGGTTCTCTTGGAACGTGCATTGACTATCATCAGATGAAAAAGGTTACCATCAAGAATAAGTATCCCCTCCCTAGGACTGATGACCTGTTTGACCAGTTTCAAGGCACTAGGTGCTTTTCAAAGATAGACCTCAGATCCGGCTATCACTGACTCAAAGTTAAGAGTGTAACATTCTGAAGACAGCCTTCAGGACTCGGTATGGTCACTATGAGTTTGTGATTATGTCCTTTGGGCTAATGAATGCTCGTGCAGCTTTCATGGATTTGATGAACAGGGTGTTCAGGAAATATTTAGATATGTTCATCATTCTCTACATATCTTAAATCCTCATATACTCTCGGAGTTAGGAGGAGCATGCCGCTCACTTGAGGATTGTATTGCAGACTCTTAAGGATCATCAGTTGTTTTCTAAATTCAGAAAGTGTGAATTTTGGTCAAATTCAGTTGCATTTTTGGGTCATGTGGTATCTAGTGAGGGTGTGTAGGTAGACTTTTAGAAGATTTAGACGGTGACGAATTGTCCTAGACTTGTTAGCCCTACTGATATTAGAAGCTCTTTGGGTTTAGTTGGCTACTATAGGAGGTTCATAGAGGGATTTTCATCCATTGTAGCACTGATAACGCTCAAACTCACATATCCTTTCAAAGTATGAAGCGTACGTTGACAATAAAGAACCCAATAGAGAGGTTGAGGTCGGTCCCATAAAGAATACGGAAGATCTAGACTAACGCCTGTAAGTGAACTTGTTGGTTAGTTACTCCAATTGGGGGGTTTTAAGAAAGAAATATTTAAAACAATGATTAAAATTGTGATGTAAAATCAAGAGTTAAGAATAACTAAGGTTTGTGTTCCCCATGGGTTCATAACTACTTCGGGTATACACACTGATCTTGGGAAGAATTATATGCCCAAGTGATACTCAAATGCTTCATTTTGTCTTGTTTATCTATCGTATTTGTGCATTCTCATGTGATTTGCAGTTAAAATGTGAATTTATACTAACCAACATGATTAGTGTTGTTTTGCAGGAAAAATGTAATTTTGGGAAGCTAAGAGACATGTTGGTGAAAAGCGGGAATGGACATGGAAACGAGCAGTGGAAAAGGTCAAGGAAAAGCAGAAAATATAGGGGCTCCACGATGGAGCCGTGTCACGCTGTCATCGCGGAGGCATTCTTCCTCGGGTGATTTATTTTGTCCATTTCCAGTGAAGCCTCGCGTTGCCTCCGTGACACGGAGGCAATGCCACGCGATACAAGTCGTGGCACGTTGGGTATATTTACCTGGAACATCAAATTCAATGCCACGCGATGCGAGTCGTGGCACGTTGGGTATATTTACCTGGAACATCAAATTCCCAGTAAGTGGTTCGCGATCGCGTGGCACGGGCACAGCTGCGCTGTATGCCGTGGCACGCCGAGGGAGTTATTGCCGAGGGACTCATTCCAGATAGGGTCCGCATTAGCTCCGTGTCATGGAGGCAGTGCTCCGCGATGCACTCCGTGACACGTTGCTTGTTATTCCGGGAAAAATTCCCACCAGTATAAATAGCACACTTAGGTTCATTTTTAATTATTCCCGACTTAGCCGAGCAAGGACGTGGGTTACAAAAGTGCGCTGAGGGACGAAAATCCTAGGTTCTTTCTCATCTCTTCCTTTATTTCAATTGTTTGTATGATTTATACTCATTTACGATGTTTAATCCACAAATGAGTGGCTAAATTCACTTGTTGATGAGGTTAAGAACATTTGTAGTGGAATGTAATTATTGATCATTTTGGTTTTTCATCTTTTCTTCAATGGTTGTTCTATCAATTCTTGTTCTACTGCATTAATGTTTGGCCACGTTGATGTATATTCAAAATCCAGTTTTGATCTTGAAAAGGAAAGAAATTGGAAAGGTTTGAATTGGTAGGATATGTTCTCTTCTTAGTTTGGGAAAATTGAGAATTGATTTGCTATTCGTAATAAAAATATATCCAAAGTCGTATTAGTCAATTAAGGAATCGGTTTTGTATGCTAGAACATGAAATTCTTTTATCATAGAAATGTAGGTTGAAGGTTCATGATTCTTAAGTTGGGTAGAATACGAAAGTTTCAATCCATAGGCAATAATTCTTGACTAGCAACCGAAGGAAAAGATTAACCAAATTGTGTCGATAAATTACTCGCATGTCGTTTTAGCTCGCCTTGTTTCACATTATAGTTAAGACTCACTTTATAATTTTGTCTTTTAGATTAGTATAAATTAGAAACAAACTCTCAAAGACTTCTTTAAATTGTTGTCCGCATTTTTGAAGCGAGTTCATTAATACTTAAGTTGATTACCTTAGTTCTATCCGTGGGATCGATACTTGGCTTACTTAGCCATTTTACTACTTGTTCGACCACGTGCACTTGCGTGTAGTTGTGAAACCATCAAACAAGTTTTTGGGGGACTGGCAATTGGTAAAAATTGTTTTCTTAGTATTAGTTTACAATTTCTATATAAGTGCCGACAACTGATCTTAGCCTTTCTTTTGCAGATATTGAATTCTGTTGAACACTGGCAAGAGACAAGGAGCTGGTGATTCATACTTAGAGACGGGAAAGACAATCATCACAAAGGAGAGAAGCTCTAGAGAAAAAGCTTCGCTTGCTCAGATAAACAATCCTAGAGCAACAACATAATTCACCACTTGTAAGGGCGCGGTTAGTGCCCGAGGAAATGGCAGTTAGGCCGGTTCGCGAAGTGGCAATCCCACACGCTAACAATGTTACATCAAGTATTCACAAACCTGAGTCAGGAGGGAGGTTTGAGCTAAAACAGAATATGGTGCAATTGCCGCACACCTGGGAAATTCACAAAAAGTCTCCTCAATAAGATCTCAACAACATCTCCAAACCTTTTTGGAGATAAGTGACACTTACATCCTCGCTGGAGTATCCGATTACGTAAGGCTTACATTGTTCCCATTTTCACTCTTGGGAGAAGCAAAGAGGTGCCAAAAGCCGAGCCACCTAATTCTATCACCACTTGGGATGATCTTGCAAGAAAATTTTTGATATGGTTCTTTCCATCCGGTAATACAAAGAAGACTTGTAGTCAGATTCTATGTTTTAAACAAAGAGAGGGGGAAAAATCTGTATCAAGCTTGGGAAAGGTTTAAATCTTATGTTACGGGATTGTCCTCATCATCACCAGTCCAATGAGGCCGGTGCATACTTTCAGAGGGTTTGGAACCCCACACAAAAAATTTTGCTAGACTCACAAGCAAACTGGGACAAGCATTAGAAAAGACTTATGAGGAGTTGTATAATTTGTTGAATCGTATTTCCTAGGGAAATCCAGAGTGGAATGCGAAATCTTCAGAGGAGGAACAAGGAAAGCAGCAGGAGTCTTGGAAGTGGATGGTTTTACAGCCTATCGCCGCATGCGATAGGTCGCAGTAAAGATCAACTCAACACCCACTTCGAAGAATATGAGCTTGAACCAAATCCTCAAGCCCCAGTTAATTCAGTGCAGCAGATTTGGTTTGAAGTATGTGGTAGTAATGAACACTCAGCTGAGTGTTGTGTGCGAATCCAGATTCAGTGAACTTTGTTGGTAATGTATAGAGAAATAATCACCAACAATATGGCAACAATTACAACTCGAATTGGAGAAATCATCCACTTTTTGGGGTAGTAACAATCCATCAAGGGAAGAGTTCGAATCAGGGTGTGCAGAGAAATAAAGGAGGGAAGCAGAACTATCAGACTCAATACAGAGGCAACAATGCACCTCCTCCACCACCAACCACCAGCATTGAGGAAATGTTTAAAACAATGATAGCTAACTGGAGCTCAATTGGTAGTCGACTGCGGTGAAATTGACAAACAGATGTAAAACCACCGCTAGCTGGGCAAAGGCGTTGGAGTACCAGTTTGGGCAACTAGCTGGAGCTCAAAACACCAGGCCAAGAGGAGGACTACCGCGTGACACTGACACGAATCCCAAGCAAGTAAATGCAGTGACAACGAGGAGTGGTTTACAACTCAAGGAGGTGGAACGTAAAGACCACCAAAGAAATGAGCAAAGTGGAGAAAGAGAGGGAACATGATGATGAGAGGGGGAAGAAGAAGAAAGCTGGAACTGAAAGACCACCACCCCTGCCCTCAAAGATTAAAGAAACACAAGGAGGAAGCTTGTTTCAAAAAGTTCATGGAGGTGCTTAAACAAATACACATTACCCTACCACTTGTTGATGTTTTGCGGTGGAATGTCGATGTATGCAAAGTATATCAAGGACATCGTAGCGAACAAAAGCAGATTGACGGAGTATGCTACGGTGGCGCTTACTGAGGAGTGCACTTCCCCCACAGAATAGGTTGCCAACAAAGCTCAAGGACCCTGGGAGCTTTACAATTCAAATCACAATATGGCAAAGTATCCGAGCTCGCTGACTATGCGACTGGGGAGCGAGCATTAACTTGATGCTGACATCGTTGTTCAGCTGGGGCTAGCAATTCTAGACCAACTACAAAGATCTTGGCTGCAGCTTAGCGGATCGCTCTTTTTGTCCAGACCGTGATGGAATTGTGGAGACGTGCCGGTGCAAGTGGGCTCCCTTATCTTCCCTAAGAGATTTTGTTATTCTAGATTTTGAGCCGGATGCGGAAGTCCCATTTATTTTGGGACGCCCTTTCTTTGAAACCTAGAGAGCATTGATTGATGTAGTTGCAGGGGCAGCTAACCATGCGGGCGCATGACAAGCTGGAGGTATTTAATGTATATAAGGCCACGAAGCTTCCGACTATATACGAGGACCTCGTCGCCAATCAATGTGCTTGATCAATAAGAAATTGTTCAGATTGTTGATTTTCGAGATCCAGTGGGAAGAGCGGCGATTGAGGACACACCAAATCCGGAGTTGTGGCAAGAAGATCAAAGTGCCACGCCCTGTCAATGGGCGCGGCAAGCATTACCGGGTGAGGACGCGACCGAGAAGACGTTCGTCACTCTAGAGGATGAGTGAGCTTTAATGACGTCGAGCCGCGACGGTAAACCAGGCGCTGCACGGGAGGCAACCTATGAAATTGTTGTAATAGAAATAGTTAAAAAAAGAAAAACAAAAATCAAAAAAATTGTTTGTGTTGACACCTGATTTCCAACCAATTTCTTGTGGTGAGATGATTTTCAGGTGAACTGAGGGCAAAATGCAAAGGATCGCAAAGGAAAAATCGAGGTAGAAAAATAAAAAGTGGCATGACAGCGAGCCTACGCGTTGGCTCCATGTCACGAGGAGGGCCTGTGTTCCCTCCGTGACACGTTGAAGCCAATTCTCGAATTTTTACAAATTCCAGAACACCTACGCCATACCTGTGTCACGGGAGGGGGTGCCGCGTTACCCTCCGGACACGTTGAGGTGCACTAGCGTCGGGTCATCGTGGTAACCCAGGCTTTAAACCCCTTTTTAACCCCCAAATCCCTCATTTTTCCCCCATTTCCCACTCCCTTCCGCGACAAACTCCCTAAATTCCCTCCTCCCAACGTGACACGGACCTAGGCACGAGTATCTTAAACTTTTCTTCGATTTAATTGGATTAAAGGTATGTTCTTGAACTTAACCTCAATTTTTTCTTGAATTTTCAATTTTTGAGCATGTGAGGTGAGTAAAACTTGCTCTAGTTGTAAATTAAGCTTGAATTCATGTAAATTATGATTGACTGATGTTCATAGTATTGTTGTGAGTATATGAACTCGATGAATGCATGTTTGATTGAATTTTTTCGAAATTGGTAGCTAGGGTTGGAATTTGAATAGGAAGAAGCTAAATTTGGTTGAAAATGTGAAAAAATTGTAATGTTGGTTGAGGTGAATCATGTTGTGAATATAGATGAATATGCTAATAGACAAGGGATTTTTCGGGAAAATGAAATTGGTAACTGTATAGGTTGTTGTTGTTGAAAAAATTTTTGCGAAGTGCTATGTGATGTAGTGGAATCGATGGCGATATTGTTATTCGTTGTACGATGTCCGAGTAGTACATACAATTATTCCATCGACTTATTTGAATGCACTAAGCATGTTGATTGGGAAAAGTGGGAAAGCACGATTGTCTTGTCGAATTGTTTAATTGTGGCTAAAGACTAAGTGTGGGGTGGTCAACTCAACCTAACCTTAGTTGAAGCTAATCTTGACTTGAATAACATTGGGATTGTCTATTCGATGTTACAGAACGATGTCGTGAGGCAAGACAAAGGAAAGGGCGCATCTACACGAGCACCTAGAGAAAAAGAATTAGGTTGGGAACAAGCAGCTCCAAGAAAGACCAGCGGTTTCGCGAGGCCAACGCCTTTCAATATGGAACCCGATGGGTACCCCATGAAGGGAAGAAATGGTATCCAAAACACAAAGAAACCAAATACTTCCCCCGAGGAGCACATTGCAAGGGAGCCGGGCCGGGTGCAGGGAATTCCTGCAATCGTACACCGGATTGACACCGCGGGCCGAACTTCATCTTCGAAGAGCCCAAGGAGTGCAATCTCCATCCGATTCTCCGGGAGTTCTATGTCAATCGAACCCGACACCCGCAAGCCACACCGTCAAGATAAGGGGGCAGGTTGTAACATTTGAGCCCCATCACTTGAATGCCATATTGGGGGGCGCGGGACACAGACGCCCATGTACTCCGGCAACAACATAACTCCACCTTAAGTGCGGATATCGACGCACTTCGTGGAGCCCGTCGATGCCGCGGTGGAGCAGCACAGAGAGGGGCTACCATCGACACCGCCTTACTCTCAATGAACAAATGTGATTTGGCTTAAAATTATGTGTTCCTGCTTAATTCCTGGGGTGCACATATGATGGATGTCACTCCTGTGATCGAGTGCGCTTGGTATACGCCTGTTTAAAGGGATTGAGATAAATGTTGGGGCAAGTGATCATCTCCGCGCCATGAAGAGGGCCCGACTCACCAAGGGCATAGGTACGGGTTCGGTGGTTTGCTCACCACATTCTTGAGGGGACATGATATCAAGGAAGAGGCCCCGGACTACATTCGCAAATGGATAGGCGTGCCTTGGACATCACTAAACCAAGGTACCCGACACCACTACGCGTCACACTAGCCGAGCGACATGCTCGCTGAGATGATCGCGATATGGCTCATGTCCGGATGCCATGTTGCAGTTAAGATAGGCCAGGAGGCCAAGAATGTAAGATGAGTTGTGGCACTTTTGACATGGATTACTTCTTCGGCGAAAATGCTTCTGCCTCTATGTCGAAAACGCTTTTGTGGAGCTCGTAGATGACGGCGTCCCCACCCCATGAGGAGACATGCCGTGAGAACTCGATATTTAGCCTGATGAAGACAGCTGGGGGCGATTCAGATATGGGACGAGGCAACGTCACCTGATGAAGAAATTGAATATTTCATTGAACAGGGAGTTTCACCACCTACTTTTGTGATATGTTGAATTATGTGAACACCGGGACAAAGTGTTCTGCTTAAGTGTGGGGTGGGAGGTTAGGTGCCAAACTTCTTTTGTTGTTTTTTATGTTCATGTCTTGTGTTGTTGTGCCTACGAAAAATAAAACTGTGATTGTGTGTGTATGTTTTGTATTGTAATTCGGTGTTGTAATGAATGTCAAGTTGTTGTGTGGCCGTGTTGAGTTGTTGTTAGCCGGTTGTGTAAATATTTTTGTTTCTATCGAAATTATCGATATTTTTAAAATTTTTGTTGAATTAATTTTATGATTGGGTTTCTCGGTGTTTGTTTTCGGTGCTTTTACCGAGAATAGTCCCATTGAACCAAAGTCGTGAATAGTGACCGGCCTCCCTATGATGGATGGATGACGACCGTCTTAAGTTAAATGTAGTCGATAGGAGTAGTTTTTTTCTTTCTTTCTTTTGTTTGTTTCCCAAACATGTCGCTACTTCATGGTCTGGAATTCTTGTTACGTGATGTACATGATATTGAAGTAAAGGTGATTCGTATGAAATCATGCAATTTGTGTAAACATGTTGAGATACCTAGGTTATAGAGTTCGATTCGGTGTGATTGAGGCTCAATATTGAATTCTTGTAATTAGCTGATTGAAGAGTCTGTGAATATGTCTTGAGTTGAGCATGCAATGAGTGTGGAGTGAGGTTTATTATTCCATACTATTGTGAAGTTTCTAGAACTTGTCCGGTGTGTGTACGAAACGAAATGAAGGATGTGTATTGTAGGAAAGGTGTAGGCATTTCTTTGATTTAATCGAAAGTTTTTCCATTATCATACCTCTCGAATGTACATCCTAGTTAGCCCTATTGAGCCTTTAGCCTATTTTTTTTCTTTCTTTGAAAAGGTACAAACCGAGCTTAACCCCTACTTTTCATTAGCCGCGAATTTATCTAAAACTCTTTAAGCGCTCAAGAAAAATAATTTTCCCATAGTGTCAAGGAGTGAGAATTGTAAAAAGAAAGGAAAAGCTGAAGTGGTGAAAGTAAAGAAAAGGTCAAAGGTGCACTTGCTGAAACTAAATAAAATAAAGATGTATAACTAATCTTTGTTATTAAGTCGAGTGTGCTTAAAGAAATGGGAACAAAAAATAAAGAAAGACTTCAAGAATGGGAGGATGAAGGAAGAAACAATGTCCATAATGATGATGGGATACAGTAAGCGCTTAAGGAAGAAGGTTATTATTGGTTAGCCCAGCATTTACTAGTTCCTTAGATTACATTACAACCCGTTAAATCCTACGTGATCTTACATCACGCTTCCTTATATTAGTGGAGTGATATACTAGAGGCAAGCCTATGGTTCATGACATGATGCATGTGAATTCTTTTGGAGAGAGAGAGAAATCGTGTTCTATACCCCTACATGTAATTCTTTGGAAAATCATATGAGTAAAAAGGGGGAAATTCTCTTGTGTTGTGAGGGCACATGCTTGACGAAAGGTTGAAATTCGTGTCGGATGTCTTGATCGCTTGATTTGCACAAGTTTTACAAGATCGAGAGTCGATTCTTGAGTCTAGGAGGTCTTAATTGGTGAATGTCATTGTATTGATAAGACTATGCATGTTTTCTGATGATTGCTATGTTAAATAATCAGCACCGTAGCATGAATTGTCGAGCCAAAGTAGCTATGTGTGGGTGCCAATTGCATGAGATGGGAGACTATGTTCGAGGACGAACAAGGTTTTAAGTGTGGTAAGATTTTGGGAAGAATTATATGCCCAAGTGATACTAAATGCTTCATTTCGTCCTTTTTATCTATCGTTATTTGCACATTCTCATGTGATTTATAGTTAAATGTGAATTCTAACCAACATGATTAGTGTTGTTTTGCAGGAAAAATGTCATTTTGGGAAGCTAAGAGACATGTTGGTGAAAAGCGGGAATGGACTTGGAAGCGAGCAGTGGAAAAGGTCAAGGAAAAGCAAAACAGGTCATAGGGGCTCAAGCGATGAGCCGTGTCACGCCGCTATCGCGGGAGGCATTCTCGCCTGGGTGACGGTTTTGGCCATTTCCAGTGAAGTCTCGCGTTGCCTCCGTGACACGGGAGGCAATGCCACGTGATACAAGTCATGGCACGTTGGGTATATTTACCGGGAATATCAAATTCCGGGGTGAAGGGTTCGCGATCGCGCCGTGGCACGTTGGCTACTCGCGTTGCATGCCGTGGCATACTGAGCATACGAGGACCTGATTCCAGAGAGGGTCTGCAGCTAGCTCCGTGTCACGGAGGTAGTGCTCCGCGATGTACTCCGTGACACGTTGCTTAGTGTTATTCTCGGGAAAAAATTCCCACCAAACTAAATAGTACACTAGGTTGAATTTTTAATTATTCGATTTTATTAGCAAGGACGTGGGTTAAGGTGCAGTTGAGGGGACGAAAATCCTAGGTTCTTCATCTCTTTCTCCTTTATTTCAATTGTTTGTATGATTTATACTCATTTGATGATGTTTAATCCACAAATGAGTGGATAAATTCACTTTGCCGAGGTTAAGAAATATTTGTAGTGGAATGTAATTGTTGATCATTTTGGTTTTTCATCTTTTCTTCAATGGTTGTTCTATCAATTCTGTTCTTACTGCATTAATGTTTGGCCAATGTTAATGTATATCTAAAAATCCAGTTTTATCTTGAAAAGGAAAGAAATTGGAAAGTTGTGAATTGGTAGGATAGTGTTCTCTACTTAGTTTGGGAAAATTGAGAATTTATTTACATTCATAATAGAAATATATCTGAAAGTCGTATTAGTCAATTAAGGAATCGATTTGTATGGCTAGAAACATGAAATTCTTTTATCGCTTAAATGTAGCTTGAAGGTTCATGATTCTTAAGTTGGGTAGAATAATTTAAAGTTTTAATCCATAGGTAATAATTCTTGACTAGCAACCGAAGGAAAGATTAACCGAATTGTGTCGATAAATTACTTCCTCCATGTTCGTTTTAGCCTCATCTTGCTCATTACTATAGTTTAGTCTCACTTTATAATTTTGTCTTAGATTAATTTAAATAACAACAAAATAAAAAGACTTCTTTTAAATTGTTGTCCGCACTTTTGAAGTTAGAGTTCATTAACACTTAAGTTGAATATTACCTTATTAGTTCGCCTCCCTATGGGATCGGAGCATTTCAGTTTACTTTAGCCATTTTACTACTTGTCTGACCACGTGCATTTGCGTGTAGTTGCGAAACCATTGAACACACACATGACCAATACTAATGCTTTACCTCGGCAGGATCGATAACTAGGTTGATCCAAATGATCGGTCTGCCCCCCGTGAATGACTATACTCAATCACCTGCCTGCCCTCATGAGCGGTTTCAAAAATCGGCTATCAATAAGTCCTTAAATATAACTGTCCTGCGGCCACAACTGCTAATACAAGGATCATTAAGATCAAGGCTTTGTTGTAATTATCTTTTCTAATCTCTACCTCTCTAGGCTCATGCAAGTAAAGAACGCATGTCCTAACGTTATACAATATTAAGAAACGTTTAAGCATGAAAAGAATACAATACGAGTATTTTGCATTGGTTTTGATCATATTTGTGTATCCCTTAGCTTGTTAATTCACCATGGTTCCCACAACCCTAGCTATGGAGGTTTTCACCTCTAATAGTTGCAAGGTTGCGATATGCATTCATACTAAATAAATTAATCAATACTTACAATTGTAGATAAGAGAAAACTTCGTTGATTAAATCATAATTAACTCAAAAACAATCAACAAAGTTCAAGAAAGAATTCAAGAAAAGGTTGATCACAAGTTAATCAACTCAATTCAACATCTCCCTTGTCCTATTACCTTCTAACTTGTTCTAATGATTTCATCCTCCTCCTTTTAAAATAAAACATAAAAAGTATTTATATAGACATAAGAATCCTTTTCCTAGGCTAACAGGGTAACTTTCCATAACTACGGCCGCTCGAGCCACGATCAATCATACGACCAATAATAGGTTTATACAGTCGTATCTGCTATCCGTAAGTCCTTGGCTTGCTGAAATTCTAGCTTAATGTTGGGCCTTGGCATCACATGCTTCCTATGATTCATACTGCACTTCTGTGGCTTGACTTGAGATTCTCAATTTTTCTTGTCACGAGTGTGATGGTACGACTAGTACCTCTCCGCCACAACTCGTACTGTCTATCCGTAAGGAGTCTCGCTTTTTGTGTAATTTTTCAATATTTCTATGACTTGATGGTACGGCTCGTACCATGGTTGTACGTCTTGTACTATGAGTCGTGGGTTGCATTCTTCCCAACTCAGCCTTTTGAATCTTTTCACGAGTCTTAGAATTATTCGTACCAGTAATGTACTCATTTACTTACACCGTCACTTTGACTCATTTTCTTCTCTTCTTTTAGGCTTCTTTTTGCACATTCTTGCTCCAAAACCTATGTTTCCTTGAAAACAAAAGAAAAGCACCTCATACCTATATAAACATACCTAAGTCCATGCTAGTTTCTTAGTTTTTAGCGTAGAAAGTGCTGTAAGCTCACAGCACATCAACACTTCTCAATTCAAGACTTTTGCATGTCCTCAAGCAAAGAAAAAAAAACTAAAACACAACACTAAACTAGAAAATAAACCTAGGATACTATAGCCAATACCAAAAATAATTTGCACTATACATTCAACAACTTTTGACCCTTCTTCCATGAACCTTATCAGCTACTAATACAAGCAACCACAAACATAAGTAGGGATCAATAAATGTCATCTAGATATCAGCAATCAAGTCGAAGACCGATGTTTTCTTCATACAGTAATATGGTAAAAGTAAACATAACCCATGTATCTCACAACAAATGAAGTCCCCACTTTCAAATATATAGTAACAAATATGATGTGGGACTAACAGGTGAGTTCACTCACAAAGAAGTTCCAAGTACCGTGTATCGATACCATAGTCTTGCCTTTTATTTTCTCTCTCGCTTTCCGGTCTATCAAATGGTCGATTAGGATCACTATAGGACTTGATGTGGCTTGTAATGTAGGCTTTAGTCTAGAAATGATAAATGTGAGATATTTTTAAGTGACTAACCCTTCCTTGGCTCTACATACATTAGCTTCACCATTCACCTATTTCACCCACTTTTTCTTCTCATTCTTTTCCTCCTCACCTCTCTTTTTGTATGCATTTGTATGAGTGTGGTATATTTTCAATCTTTCAAGCATTAGTTTTTTATTTTTGAATTTCTTTTTCAAGATTTTCTAACCTTTTCCATCTCTCTCTTTTTTCTTTTTATTTGTTCACCACACCTCATTTTTCTGTTTTCTTTTCTCTTTCTTTCCTTTTTCCTCATTCTCACCTTTTATGCACCCCTACTCCAGCCACCCCCAACTTAGGCATTTTTCCTATGTTAGGCTCACAATGTCCAAGGAAGGACCAGGCCAAAACAAGTTTATTAAGAAAAATGGGTACGATCATCGATTAATCAAAGAAAAATAGTCTATTAAAAGCTCAAAATTGAGATAAAGGGAATCATATGATTTTTGTAGGGTCATTTAAGCTAAAAGTGCTTCTCTAACAAAAATGGCCTATGATCATATCCTAACCAACCATCCTTAGCCTATGCAAAGACCAACCATGCAAGTTCTAGATCTTCAACACAGTACTAAACTAAGTATCATACCTCCCTCACTCCATGGACATGACTCATATTTACTCTTACCTATCTGATTTATAGATGGCTTAACAAGATTACTCATGACAATACACTAAATGACATCAAAATATCCCCAGAAATCATGCATGTAGTCACAAGTACATTACTAATGCATCAAAAATTTTCAACAGGGTCAATTTTTTTCAACATTCCCAAACTAGTGCATTTTCATTGACCGAATACTCCTAAGATATTTTCTAATTAAATAAAAATCACAAAATAAGAAAATAAAATCCTAAACATGTCGGTTCTACTAGATAGCATACCTGGGGGAAAAGAAACACGGCAAGAAAAATCCTCCGATGAATCCAAAATCCCAAAATTACAAGTACACTCCTCGCCTTTTTGAAAATTGTGCTTTGTCCCAAAAGCATGAAATACAAGAACAGAGGGAAGGGAACATACATGTGGCACCTAGGCACTCCCGGCCATCCCGCGGAGGGGGTACCTCCACTGTAATCGTGGCGCTAGTTGTGGTCAGCGCACTCAATGGTGTGTGGTTGAATAGGGGAGTGGTTACCCCTCGCAGTCTCGCCCGTCTCCATGGCCTTTGTGGTGACGGGCTGAATGTGGCTCACCCAAATGGTCCTTTCCACTAGCAAGCTCGGCCGGTGCCATGAACTGTATGCTCCTCAGATTGCTCCTGCAGCTTTGACATATGTGAGTCATGAGTCTGCAGGCTCTCTACTCGTGCCTGCTTATGTTCTCTTCTTTCTTTCTTCCTTTTCTCAAACTTTCTTCTCCAACATCCTCGTGAGACTCTTTTTTTTCCATCTCTCCTTTCTTGAATATAGGCTCCCAGTAAGCCGCCAAGTCAAGCTCCTCATTTCCAAGGCCTACATCAAGGTCCAAAAGAGTGGGGGTAGATATGACTACCGGTTGTCGTATGACAACTCTCGACCACTTGGCTCCGAAGAGCCCCAACTCCTCAATGAAAAGGTGCTAATATCTATCTACTCCACCATGCGACTATTGAATCAGCTCTCAAATTTGTCAAGGCAAGCAAGTAAGGCCTGTGCTACTGTGTCAATCTCTACTTTGACACATGGCTTCACATTCTCCATCATTTCTACCTCTTTTTTCTTTCTGGCCAAGGATAATCTTTTGGCCAACTTCTAGAGAAAGTCCTCGGGCAAAGGGAATGCACTTCGATGGAGTCTGAATTGGTGAGCTAGGCAGTGGTCTAGCAGAAGTGCTAGGAGCTACCTATGAATGACCGACATCTGTAGCCGGTGTCCCTCTCCTCGCCTCCCCGTACGGGGGGCATTCAGCCAGCGCCCCTACTTGCTGGGCCTTTATGGAATAACTGGGAAGTTGGGCACGACTTACCAGGTTTATTTCATCTCGGATTAGGCTAATATCCGCTATCCTCTACCCTCCAATCAAGTGCTCATCACCCCATGGAACTCCTGCCTCTGTGCATAATTCGAAGATGAGGCTCGAGAAAGGGATGAAAAGCTCAATCCCACTTCCCCGATCTCAGATTCCTACAATGATTTGCGGAATGTTGATGGGGTATCTGGACATGATGCATGCCACTAAATTCGCTCTATCTACACTCGTGGTGTGTTGTCATTGATCAAGTTGGACTAATCGCTACATCAGCGTCCGTAAAGTTTTTCATAAAATTAGTGACTTTTTAGTAACTGCCTTCCACTAGTGACCCACACTACCTCTTCTTTATCCAAAGCTACAACACCTGCCAACCACTGTAACTGCTTTCCTTAAAGCTCAGCTGCCTGTTTGTTTTAGTGCCCCACTCCTGGTACTGCACCCGGCATGGCTCGTTGATCTTGGGCATAAATCTGGGCGCCCAAGTGCTATTTTATAACTTGATTTACTCATGTTTGTCTAAATTATACACTTACATTCTTATGTGATTTTATGTAAATTTTGGTATGCACTAACCAACATAATTAGTCCTTACTTTGTAGGTATAAAATTCATATGAGGGACTAGATAATGATGGGTGAAGTGAAAAAATGGAGTGGGAAGAAAATGGCAAAGATGCAAGAAAGCATGCCATGGCAAGGCTGACCGTGCCAGGCAGCGTGCCACGCCTAACGCCGTGCTACGCCAAGGCCATGCGCGAAAAGGTAAACCAAGGGCGCTACGCGCTGGCCGCCAGGCCACACTAGGCATCACAAGGCCACAGCCATGTCAAAAATACAGGCCATCGTGTAGGTCCAGCGTCGTGCCACGTTGATCATCGCGCCATGCCTCAAGCATCATTTTAATGCGATTTCTAGTGAGTCAGGCGTTACCTCCGTGGCATGG
This sequence comes from Datura stramonium, assembly GCA_018107945.1. Taxonomy (NCBI): domain Eukaryota; kingdom Viridiplantae; phylum Streptophyta; class Magnoliopsida; order Solanales; family Solanaceae; genus Datura; species Datura stramonium. Next base: position 127,619 of record JACEIK010002846.1, read on the forward strand.
AGGCAAATTAGCGTCAGTTCCGTGCTACTTCTGAGCCATTCCATGATCGGCCAAAATTTTAAATTTTGTTTTTTATTATAAATTAGACCTCAGCTACTAAAATCGGGGTCACGGAATATTTTCGGAAAACCGTAGAGGAGCGAAGGGAGAAGTGAAGAACTGACCTACGGTTCACCAATTTTACATTCTCTTTAATCTATTCTCAAGTACATTACTCAAATATGTTTTGAGTTATTGTATGAACATGAGTGGCTAAAACCCTTCCTCTAGGGTTGAGGCCACATGATATGATTGTAATTGCATGAATTCGTTTTGGTTTGAGTTGTTAATTGTTGTTTTGTCTGCATTCTTCATTATTATTTTTTTAATGCTTGATCACCATGAAAACAAAATGGCGTGTTTAGGTAAAGCTTGAAAGAGTAACCCTAGGCAAGAACATAGGAATGTAGGGAGCAAGCTCCTTATCTTTAGATATGATTCATGTTAGATAGAAAATATACCTAATTTGCCTTGCTTGGTTGTTAAAACTTTATTTAGAGCAAAGACCACACTTATCACTCCAATTACCATAAAGTAGTTGTGAAGCTAAGGTTGGATCAAATGATTAGAGGTATGAAAGTCCCAAATCAAGGGCATAAAACCTCGTAAAACACATCCATGTAGTTGAATTGCCCATGAACTAGGTTATCACATCCGCTCAAGGATGTAGTTGTGAGGCTAGTTTTTCGTGTTTAGAGGCCTGGAGAGACAAGAACATCGCATTTTCAACTATGAGAGACAACAATTGATAATATCATACTTGAACCATTACAAAATTGTAAGCATTGCATGATTATTCGGCTTTCCAGCTCTAGTCTCTTCTTATATTGTTTTCAGATTAAAAACATTTACTTTTAAAATTTAATTTTAATTAAATTACATGTTTTTTTTGTTTTTTTAATTAATTTCAAATTTACCTATTAATGTTATTTTGTTAAAGGCGCGATCCAGTCCCTGTGGGTTCGGCATTCGGCTCTTGGAAAGGCCACTATATTACTTGTAATGACCGCGTAAGATTGCATGTGCACAGAGCGTGAACACTCGTGAAGGTGAACTATGTCCCATATAAAAACCCGGAGATGGTGCTCTCAAATATGTCAACCCCTCGACCTCTAACCAGGACGCTCTCCAATATGGGCTGGTCTTTCACTTTCTGCCTCTCCTTGGCCTTCTCCTCCACGGTTGCCAAGAATTTTGCAAAGAACTCACGGACAATTTCTAGAGTGTACTGGTATGGATCCTAGCCATCCATTCAAACCCATAGAAAATTAATATCCTCAGCTTCATCTCCTCTACTTCGTTCAATGAGTTTGTGAGGATCCGAGGTCTTCCTGAATGCTCTGCCTAGGTTTGTTTTTGGTGGTGAGAGTTATGCCCTATTCATAAATCTCCTGTGCTCCTGTAACTCTCCACTGGATGGTACAATTTTTAGGATCCTCTTACTATGAGTCATCACTCACATTGAAGGCTTCAAATTGGGCCTCGGCCCTTCTTCTGCTTTTTGAGCCTCTTCCTGACTCCTGATTTCCTTCCTTAGCTCCCCTCCTCAGACTAGGGATCAGTAATAGTTTGCTTTTGTCCTTGGCCCAGTGGTTTGGGTTCCGCTCTGTTCGATGTATCAACCTCGGTATTCCTCAACCGGTCCACTGTGGGAGTTACCTGCTTTGCTCAGCTCGCATCGATGTTTCATCATGTAATATCCTCCGAGTAGTTGCTTTGGTTGCCTTGCGTTTGACTATCATTGTACCTGTAGAGAAAAGAATAAGAATTCCATATTTGAGAAAGAAAATTAAGAATATAGATCCTCAAGAATTCAACCACGAGTCATCAGTGCATGGGTCGATCTGGAGTGTACGGCTCATATGACGATTGGTGATATCTATAATGAACATTATGACTTCCAAGTATGACTTGTACCATGATGGTATGATCTGTACCTTGAGTCGTATGAGGATGCCCCTTTGCTAACAAATTCTCTATTTCCACGACTCATGGTATGACCCGTAAGTCGATTTCATGAGTCATACGAAGGACTATACCGCCTCACTGATCGACTCCTATTCACGTCTTTGTAATGAAATGCATATTGGCGACTCGTAGTAGAAAAACTAAAACGTACTAGAGTTTGTACCTCTGGCCTTGTCTTATTTTAGCTTAGGACGGGTCCTAATGAGCCATCTTACGAGTCATAGTATCAAAACCACGAGCCGTAGGAAGGCCTCGTGAAGCCCGGCCCTCGCCCGCATTTTATTCAAGTGTTTAGGGAATTCCACCTTTATATTTTGGGTACTCAGAATTCTGTGTTTAGGCATCTAGTTTTAACTCTATGCTTGACAAATACTCTTCCCTCCCCTTTTTATTCACTATTTGTAACTTATTGTGAATGGTTCAATGCACAAGTTCATCAAATTTTTAAAGTCTTTCCTGGCTGCAAACAATTCGATAACACCCTTTGCTCATTGTGTTTTTCACAAATTTTTTTCAAGCAAACATGATGACTCACAGGGGATTTGGCAACATCACATCAAGCATATGATTTTTATAACTATTCAAAGCAATAAACTTACTTGTTATCGCTATCGACCGTAATCATGATTAGGGTTGAGAGGAACTTGATTGAGCAAGAAATTGCTCGATTAATCTTTGATTTTGAGTTACAAGTGAGGGAGTGGTAAGTGTAAGTCATGACTTCAGTGTTATTTTCGTGGGAGAAGGGTCGGTTTAGGTTTGAAGTTTAAATAAGTGAAAGGGCAACATTTTAAAAATCTTGGTCAAGTTGGGTAATTTGAAGGATTTTGACCCGTCACGACTCGTACCACGAGTCATAGGTAGTTCCCACAATTAATCCCTGACCCGTGCTTTTAGAGAGTTGAGAAACTTACCTTAGGACCTATGAATGCATCTTACGACTCGCATAATGTGGGGTATCGCCATACTATGACTCATAGGCCTTTAACTCATATTGTTTGGCTAGTTTACAGGTATAGTGAATACTTTATTCCGTTCAACTACAACACAGAAAGAGGGGGTCAACTGTAATCTTACCACTCCTAGTCATCACCATCATGCAAGGCCATCATTCTTCTAAGTTATGGATGAAGCAGTTAGGTAGTGTACCCTTGTCTAGGGTTCAATGATGCTGATAGTTGCCAAGGTTGTTGTTCAATCTGCTTGATGGCTGTCGCATGAGATTCCACTCGACGCTGCTTGATATATCACCAATGCATTTCCTTCAATTGATCATCAATGGACCTCACCCTTTTCAAAGATTCTACCATCATGCTCTCTATATTTGATCGCCCGCCTTCTCCTCTTGTTCATTGGGAGGCACATATACTCCAGCTCTGATCATTATGGTAGTTATTGGTCTTCTCCATTCTCCTTCGCACTTGATGTTGCCCCAATTACACCTCGCAATTGAGATATAAGCGGTCGATTGTCAAATATAGAACCCAATAAAGGTTGAGATCGATCATATAGGGAATATGGTAAGAACTTAAGTTAATGTGAATAACCATTACTATTGATTACTTATTTATGAAGGGAAAATATAATTAATCAAAAGTAAAAACCATGAACAAAAGCCAGATCAGCCCGCCTGAGTCGCTTAACCACTGACTAGGATTGTGTTCAAGACTTCATAAACCTAAGTCTTATATACTAGTGATCTATTCTGGTGTTTAACATGCAATATTGGTAAATTGGGTTCAACTAAATGGTTGGTCCCCTATCTAGATAATTATCACCACGCAACTTGGTCCGTATACCTGTACTTTAATCGATCCCTCTCCTTAATATCAGATTAGTTTTCCCGAACAAGTTCAAGCTATTAGATGAGGCTTGATAGCCTCAAATCTCCATTATTAATCCCTTTTCCCATTCATTACCTCTTGGTCCGGTAAGTAAGAAGAAGGCAAGTCCTAACATTTTCAACCGCCAAGAATCAATCAAAATAAAGGGAAAACAATACATGCATAAAAACCCTATTCAAGAATACTAAGTATTTTACCTATGTGTTAATTCATCTGGTTCGCAAAAACCTAGTTACGGGTTTAGCTACCATGTTTGTATTATTGCAATCACAAAATATTGAATAAATCATAATTGCAACTTACAAATTATTATAGAAGAAAACCAAGTAGATTGAATAAAAATCAAAAATTGATGAATAAATTTACCGTTTCTTTTGATCCTCAAATTCAAGAACAAAATTATAATCTCATTTCTTGATTCAAGAACAAACGTACAACATCAAAATCCTAATTAAAAACTAATAAAATCATCTATCTAAATTATTCTCTAACCTGCTCTCTTAAAATAAACCTAAATTGTGTATTTATAGTTCCAAGAAATCTTTTTCCTAACTAAAATTGGAAACCAGGTCGGCTGTGGCAACGGGCTTGGTGACGATTCGTTTGGCCTTCTGTTGAGTCGTGCCTTGCTTAAAATAGCTTCTCGTCTCAAAGATCACATCCGGCCAGGCAATGTCACCAACAACTCATCGTGCCTGAAAACTGCAGTCATTAGGTCCTCGTGGAGCCCAACTTGAAAAAGTTTCCAGTGCACCTTACGGTTGGTTCCAACAATCTACCAACGAGTCGTTTCATCACTTGATGACTTCTATGTCCGTCGTCAACTCCACCGGTCACTTTGTTAAGATTTTCTCTCTCTCAGCCTTTACCATTGACCTCATGACTGTTAAGATGTACGAGTCGCACTCCTCACACTTGTCAAGTACACTGTATCTTCTTCTTCAAACTTCAACTTTTTCGATGCGCCCAGCAACGAGCCTTCAGCCTCCCCGGCCAACGACTCGTAGTGCCCGGTAGTCACCTCTTTAGTTATTTTTAGCATTATTTTTCCCAATTCACTTCAACCTATTTCGCAACATTAAGCACAAACAAATCATAACTATATAAACATACCTGAATGTGCATAATTTCTTTGTTTTAAGTGTCGAAAGTGTCGTAAAATCACGACACATCAACACCCTCAACTTAGAACTTTTGCATGTCTCAAAAAGAAAAACAAAATAAAATAAAAAAACCAAACTACTCGACGCTAAATCGAAAGAACTCTAGGAAACTTACTGCAGTCACATTTATACATCAAAATCAAATTTTCTAACCTCCCTCATCATATCAACTCAAATCACTATGCATATGCAAAAATTCCAACCATAAATACGAGAATCCAAACATGGCAAAATATCGTCACTTGCAACCACGCACATAAATCTATAACAATAACTCAGACAATTTGCAGACGATTTTGTTGGCCAAATGCTCTCACCTCAAAGAAGTCCCATACTCACATATGTGTATATGATTAACTCAGATTCTATTTCTCTTGGGACTAGGTAAAATTCACTCACTCTCACAAAGAAATTCTAATCGTGCATACAATACCATAGGCTTGCCTTTTACTTTCAATACCTCGATTTTCGGACAAGTAACCAAGATCACTATAGGACTTTCTAGGATTGTAACATAGGCTCGGGCTCGGGTATGGTACATATGGAATTAGTAGCTCAACCCTCCTTGGCACTACACACCTCTTGCTCCACTTTTCACCTTTTTTCTATTTTCTCCCTGCTCCCTTTCACTACTTTTTTCTTGCTTTAGCAACTACGAATGCGGTTTCTCTTATTCAAGTCATTGATTACATTTTTTCTTTCTTTCTTTGCTTTTTTGACAACAGTTTTTATTTCTTTTTCTTTTCATTATGAATATCGACCTCGCTCTTTTCTTTTTCATTACCCAATTTCTTTCCTACCTAACTCTTCTTAATCACCCTATAAGCCACCTCAACTTAGGCGATTTGCTCCAGTTGGGAAGTTCACAATGTCCAAGGACGGACTAGGGCCAAAACAGGTTCATTCTAATAAAAATCAGGTAGGTGAATTGGTGTAAACAAAGAAAGATCAATTTAAGGTCAAACATTTGGATCAAGGGATTTTTATTCAATTTTGGTAGGTCCGTTAAGGCTAAAGTGGACTCATAAATAAAAAACGGCCTGTGATCCTTTCCCAGTTTCCTATCCTCTATCTCTTTGCATGACTGAGCAGGCAAAACTAGATTGCCACACACAACCGACCAAATATATTACACCTCACTCACACTTATAACAGGTCAAACATCCTCACTTCTACTAATTGCTAGTTCAAGTACAACCATACGATGGTAAACATGTTCACAGCTTTCAATGCTATACAAAGATTCACAAAGCTCATACTTGTCAACTTTCACATACACATATACAAATTTTTTTGGAGGGGTATCAAATTATCAATAAACAAAAAATCAACAATTTCAAATTTGTAATGCCTTTAGTTTTCCTAACTTTCTTTCAACCGACACAAAAAACCAAAACATAAAATAAAAACTTAAACATGTCGGGCCGAATAGATATGGAACACCTCCGAGAAAAGATATCCGGCAAGAAAAACCTCATTTATGTTCAGCAAAAAAAGGAATGCATCATATCCCTCCCCACCCCCTATCAAGAAAGTATGTGTCAGCTCCTACACATATATATATATTGTACAAACTAAGGGAAATAGGAACATACCTATGTGACCTAGGTTTCAAATATACTGTCGGTGAAGGGTGTAGATACGCCTCTAATGTTATCTCCAAAATTACCAGCTTGACCCGGTGCATTCTCATATCCAACATAGCTCGTTCCTTCTCCACCCGCCTCTCTATGCCTCGCCTCGCCCTTCTCTATCGAGCCTCCTCTCTCGATTCGTGCAACGCTCTCCATCTCACTCCACTCTCATTTTTGCCAATGAAAGAGAAGCATCATTTGTCAAAACTTGCCTCCTCACGAGGCCTCTTTTCCTCATTATGTGCCACCGGCTCCTCCATGATAAAGTCAAAAATTGGTGGTAACTCCTATTCAAACTCATCATCTATCACAGGAAGTACCGGTGGAGGTACTGCAATGACTGCTGTGCATCCAAGTCCTGCACCTCGGATCTGGGCGCTCCTAGCTCCGAGTACCATCTAGACAACTTCGGCGCTCGTAACTGCAAGGCACTCATCTATTCTCTTTCTCAAAAGCATCCAATCATCCATGCACCGGAACTGGATAATGTCTCAAACTCGACTAATCTACGACTTTACTCCGCCTCCACGAACTTTAACTCGTAGAGCCATGTGTGCCTGCTGCTTCTCGACCTTAGCTAGCCGCCTAGCCATATCAACTAAAAACTCCCGCAAAACCGTAACTATGCCAATTCTTAGTGGCCTGTGGAGGCATAACTGGCCGTCCGGTGCTACCGTTGTAGATGATGATTCTAGAACATTGGCAGTGTAGAGGTATCCACAGATTCGTAGCTCTCAGCCGGGCTAACCGTGTGAACTGTGCTGCATCAGTCTGCATCCCGCTGCCAAATGCCTCTCGCTAATATAGTTTCCAAATGATGCAACTTCTTGAGTCTCTGTTCTTGATACCGGGTTTGTTTCATCTCGAATCAACCCGATACCGCAAATCTTCGGACCACTACTCTCTGATCAACTAATGGCAAATTTGGCACCTTTGACTCCTAACAGAGTCTGTCAATCAAACATGGAAAAGGGATGGTCGTACCATCATTGATTGCCTTCTCCTAATCTCTCAAAGAATATATCGCGGGAAATTGATGGCATACCCCTCCAATATACTTGCTACTAGTTCTGCTCTATTGGGTGAGAGGATATTATCATTGTTGGTTGGTACCAGCCTGTGCCACACCAGTGACCACAAAAATTTTCCCTCAAAGTTCGCCGTGACCTCTTTATCTACGACTCGTACCATGCAACCATTCAACTAGGAAACCTCTCGTAGCAATGATCCGAGATAGCCAAGCGTGTATTGCTGATGCGGTCCTGGCTATTCAACTTTTGGTTCTGACTTTCTTCATCTCATATAGCCTGTGGTCAAACTCGATTGTGTTCATCGGAGCATGATAATCCGACCCATACAACATCCTGGAGATTGTCCGCTCAAAGATATCTATCGGAGTCTCTCGCACCAACACCTAATTTAAGGCGGGCCTCTTTTTCCAGTCTATTCCCTAATGCCAACCACTACAATGTGGCCGCATACAATCAGAGAACGCCGAACTAAACACGGCTATAGCCGCCGATGGCTCGATCAACCACCCGAACATGTATTTATCAAACACCTCTTGTAGCTTAGGAAGGTCTTTCAGCCCTATATTGATCAGCCTTGGCTCCTCGTATATGCTCCTCTTCGAATTGCTTTATCATTCAGGGCAATATCTCTGTTGTATATAGCCCGCATGCCATGGACACACCATCTTCGCACGTTTCTTGGTTGCTCATTTGATGTCTCCCGAGGTCTCGGGCCAGCTCATTATCAGAGTCCCCTCAAGCTGAACATGTGATTCATCAACTCTCTGTGTTTTTCCTGCTGATGGGAGCCTCCTAACAAATGCACTACACCAGCATTCTCACCAAGCAAGGAACAAGGATCCTTGCCGTTGAGTGAGTACGACTGAAAAAGGCTGGGCTGGATTTGAAGTTTGCTGCTTCCTAGCCTCAGTGGATATCCTCACTAATTGCTCGGGATATGTCATACTCTTCCTCGCATCCACTTGACTCTTCAGAGGAGGACGGATCATCACGCAGTCTACGGTATGAAGTTGACTTGTTCGTGTGTTTGTTTCTTTGTTGGGCCCTTTCTTTGGTGTATCCCTTGGAGCCATTGTACCTGTGGAGACATTGTTAGTACGCAAGATTGATGAAACAAAAAAACATTTTTTATCTCTGGTTCCTAGTGGTCTTGACGGGTGACTAAACGAGTCGCTGCTGACTAGCAATGACTCGTGAGGTTGCTTGTCGTCTCAGACTGACTTCCTTCAAGTTGGGCTAGTGTACTTGACAACTGGTCCTAACAAGTCATTACCAAAAAGGAAACGGAGTCATTAGTTGGTCGCTTGGTACAATTTCCTCATTGGTTTAATTTTTCTACTAGATCTAGCATAATAACGAGTCGTTTGGGTGATCAAACGACTCGTGTGATGTAGCGCGTGCTCAAGAGTTTCAGTTCACACGTTCAACTTCATCTCCTTCCTATTATTCAACTCTACAAACACAGAGCTTCACATTCTCAAATGAACCCAAGTGTATATACAATCGACATTTAGTTGTTTACACCATCCTAGGGTTCATCAAAATCAAGAGGCACAGATTGACATAAGCACAATATTATCCGAAGTACATTCAATTTCATTTGACAAAGATGGGTCCTCAAAATTTCTTGTTTAAATGCAATGATATTCAAAATTTAAATGGGAAAGAGTACTCACAACATATTTTCTGAATGATGGAGTGTAATCGTGTGTGTGTTTGAGTGATCAAGCGTGTGTCGAGGATTTTTTTCCGCGGTTTGAGAAGGAGAAGAAGAGGTAAATTTGCTGTGTGGGTTTAAGTTTGGTGGTGAGGAAGTAAATGAATCGCTTTATGGGTTTTGAATTGCAATTTACCCTAATTCTAGTCCTGGGTCGGGTCGGATGTTAATTAACCGAAATACTTGGATAACCGACTAAACGAGCCGTTAAGTAATGAGATGACTCATTTTGACCCTTCATTCTTTACTCCGAGTTCAACAAACTTACCCGGGACCTAACGATTCAAGAAATGACCATGATATCGACCTAACAATGTGGCCTCAGTCGTGGTCCTTGGCCTGGATGTAGCTTCAAGACGGTCACTTAATGACTCCACGGTTCCCCAACGATTCGTTGAGCGAGCCGTTATCACCCTTTTCCTTTTGATTCGACTTTTATCTAGGTACATGACGGGGGACTTGATGATTCATTTCATGAAGAAATGACCTGTTAAGTCACCCGTTGCTCCCCTGTTTTCAGTGCCTTCACTAGTTGATTAAATGAGTCATCGTGTCGCATTTCCATGATTCATTCGCGGATTTTTTGCACCGTAATCCTAAGTTTCGCTTTTTTAGGTTCCAACTTCAAATTTTCCATCTTAATCACCTGAACCCATTAACAAATGTGAACACTATATATTTCTTACATTTACAACTTGGGTTGCCACCTAAGAAGCGCTTGATTTAACATCGTGGCACGACGTTGGTGTTTTGGCTACCGTATCACCAAACACCTCCATGGGTTTCGTCCATGCAAGACTCCGAGCAACGTCACGACACGACACAAGTCTTCGACTACTCTAATTTGTCAAGTGACTCTTTTCCATCCTCCAATGCCGAGACTATGCTGAATTCCCTTGGTCAAGCCATTGTTCGGCTAATGCTGAAGGTGACCTCTTTCTTTGTTCAACTCCGAATTTCAATCGGCTCGCTCCACATCTACCGTGGTCGCACTGCTTCAAGAAATGGTCACCCCAAAATGATGGGACTCGCACGACTTTGCAAAAACCCGTAATCACGAAGTCTCTGGCCGGGAATATAAATTTTGTCCACCTTGAGAAGCACATCAATTAAAATCTCCACCAGCTTTTTGATTTGTCTTTTTCAGCCACGCCCGCCATATAGTAGTCATGGTTCCTAAGCCAACTTTTTGAACATTTCTAAGCGGCATCAATTTTATGCTAGCTCCCAAGTCACAAAGCTCCCTTCAAACTCAACCTCCCCAATGGTGCTAGGTATAGTAAACGCAATTCGGGTCTTCCTTCTTCCGAGCTAGAACTCGTAGTGATGGAACCATAGTGGTGCAAATTATTGGATGTATTTTAAACATACGCCTCTTTTTTTCTTCGTGACGGTCCTTCATGAATTTGGCATATCCGGACATCTTCTCAAGTGTTCCGTAACTAATGGGATGTTTACCAACAGTTGCTTAAGCATAGAGATAAACTATTGATACTTCCCATCTTCAGCATTCTTCTTCAAACGTTGTGGGATAAGGGGGAGGAGGTCTAGGATTGTTAACTTTGTTGTGCCTCCTTCTCCTTCCCATTGGTAGCCTCGCTTCCTTTGCATTTTGGAGCAGTTTGTATTATCTAAGTCCCAACTAAAGCTAGTTTTCGAAATCCTCTACACCATCATCATTTATTAACACGGGGCTTCTGACTCTTAATAACAACTGGCCTAGGAGGATCAACTATGGCCTTCCCATTTCTAGTATGTGACCGCCATGCAATGACCGGCTATTTTTTGGATTTTGCACCGTGTTGCCGGGAAGTGTGCCTTTTAGCCTCTAATTCATTACAACAGACATTTGACCATCTGCTGCTCAATCTTCCTGATCTCCATGGCATGTGACTCCACCTTTTGATTTAAATCAAAAATATCAGCCCGGAGGTCCTTAAAGTGGCTATCTTTTTGTCTCCATCTCGCTTGAGTACTTTAGAGAGCATGTACTCAACCCTGAACCACTGGACTCTAGCTCACGATTTCGAGGAGGAACATACAGACTGCTCCTATCATTTTTGAACTCCTCATGCTTCTTCTAGTCCCCATTGTGTCAGTATTGGCCCCAGTTGTAATTATTATCATTATGTGTTCCGACCTTCGTTCCCTTGACCTTGACGCCAAGAGTCTTGGTTAGACCCTTGGGTGTTGGTTCGAAAACCCGCCCTCTGATCATTAAAATACTAACTTTCTTCTTCAGACTCAGATCTTCACAATCATCATTTCTCAAGGCCTTGCCTCGAGAACCTACGCATTTATCTTTCTTTTCTCCAACTCCCATCAAGTGCTTGGCAAGCAACCCCATGGTGGTCTCGTATCTCTGAAATATCTTGATCACGCTCCTCATATTTTCACCTCCTGTTTTGCAACATACTAATCGCATAAGAACCAACCGGAATCTCCGACTCTCTAGTGTGCTGCCATTGGGATTGGTTTTGGTGATCCTTGCCTAGCAACTCCACAACCTCTCGTATAAGGTTGACTCATAAAGGTTCCTCATGTGATTCAGATTAGCCACGCCTTGGTGTTGGCATTCCGAGACCTATAGAAGATCTCCAACAATATATCATCCGAAATCCCGTGATTTGGCAATTCTTTGAGCTATTTTTTTGAAACGAGCAAATGTCTCATGGAGTGCCTTAGAATTTAGCTATCTCGAAGTTATATATCTCATCTTTCAACCGCAACGCTTTGATGGTGGGAAGAACCTTCAAGAAAAGTTTCGCCCTCCTCAAGTAGTGATGGAATCATTCGGCAACTCAGCCAACGCATCATTGCCTCACTCCCTAGAGAGAATGGAAATAACTCGTCCTGGACAGACTCGCTCACCTCGTGCTGCTTTTGTAAGCCTTACATATTCCCACGAAATTCGTCGTGAGTGTGGGCATCATCGATGCATGACCCGCAAATATTTCCTTCATATTGAGCAGTTGGATCATTTCACTGGTAATGTCAAACTTTTCCCCAACAGGAAAAGGTGGAGGGACTATAGCTCCAATGGCACCGGCTTCATCTATATCATCATCACCCTCTTCATCAAAATACCTGTTCTCGGTGTTCGACCTCTCGTGGTCAGTCTAGCTCGATCTGCTTCTGTAGCTAGACGTTGCTCTTCAGCGCTCTGATAACTCACGATCTCTAGCCTGAGCTTGCTCTTCATCCAACACATCTTGTTGTGGCTTCGGGTCCACGGCTCACTCTTGGATGTTGGGCCATTCTTCTTAGGTTAACGCCTCGCCAAGTTCGTGATCAATTGGAACCAGGATTTCCTTGGCCTCGTATTGGGCATGCACAAACCTAGGACTTGTTAAGCAACCAAAACAAAATAAAGAAAAACAAAAAAGAAATAAGAACCAATAGTAAAGCAAACACAATTAACAAAAGCCTTAGCCGTATTCCTCTTCAACGGCGCCAAAATTTGATGTTGCCCAAATTACACCTCGCAATTGAGATATAAGTGGTCAACTGTCAATTATAGAACCCAACAAAGGTTGAGGTCGATCCCAAAGGGAATATGGTAAGAACTTGCTAATGTGAATAACTCGCATTATTGGAGTTAAGCTTATTTTTGAAGGGGAAAAATATAGAATAATAAACAAAAGTAAAACTACTGAATGCTTAGATCAAATTCAGTTTGTGTTCAATTAATGACTTGACTAGGATTGTGTTCCCCAAGACTTCATAACCAAGCTTATACTAGTGATTTTTTTCATTGTTTAACATGCAATATTGGTAAGTTAGGTGTTCGAAATGGCTGGTCCCCTATCTAGATGATGATCACCACGCAACTTGGTCCGTATATGGGTGTACTTTAATTAACCCTTACCCTTAATATCGGATTAGCTATCCCCAGATAAGTTCAAGCTATTAGATGAGGGTTGATAGCTCGAATTCTCCGTTGTTAATCCCTTTCCCATTTATTACCTCCTTTTCCTAGCAATAATAAGGCAAGTCCTAATGTTTGCAACCGTCAAGAATCAATCAAAACAAAGGGATAAACAATACATGCATAAAACCCCGTTCAAGAATCACTAAGTATTTTACCTATGTGTGTTAATTCATCTTGGTTCCCACTCAACCTAGTTATGGGGTTTAGCTACTCATGCTTAATTGTCGTGCAATCATAAAATATTGAACAAATCATAATTGCAACTTACAAATTATCATAGAGCTGAAACTCAAGTAGATTGAATAAAACCCAAAATGATGAATAAATTTCAATGTTTCTTTGATCCTCAAATTCAAGAACAAAATTGTAAATCTCATTTCATGATTCATAGAACAATCGTATTAAACACCAAAATCCTAATTAAAAACTAATAAAATCGTCTCTCTAAATTATTCTTTAACCGTTCTCTAAAAGTAAACCTAAATTGGGTATTAATAGTTCCAAGAAATCCTTTCTCAACTAAAACTCGAAACCAGGTCGGGCAAAGGGCAACAGCTTGGTGATGATTCGGGCCTCTGACGAGTCATGCCTTGCTTAAAATAGTCGTCCTCAGCACTGGCCACCTGTGTTGTGGCAATGGGTCACCTAACAACTCATCGTGCCTGAAAATGAGTCGTTAGGTCCCTCGTATTCCAACTCTTCAAAAAGTTCCGTTGCACCTTACGGCTGTCTCCAAGAATCTACCAACGAAGTCGCTTCATCACTTGATGACTCTTTATGTCTATCGTCAACCTACTCAGTCGTTCCTTCAACTCGTTAGGTACACTGTATCTTCTTCAAACTTCAACTTTTGCCCATGCCTTAAGCCACGGGTCGTGCCTCCGCCTACGACTCGCGAAGTGCCCGGTAGTCACCTCTTTCAGCTATTTTCAACATTAATTTTCCCAATTCACTTCTGAAACTATTTTCGTGCAACATTGGCGACAAAACACATCATACCTATATAAACATACTCGGAATGTGCATAGTTTCGGGTTTTAAGTATTGAAAGTCTCGTAAATCTGGCACATCGCTCATGACCTCGCTCCCCGTTCCCTCCGTACTCGTTTTGATTGTAGTTATCTTCGTATTGGATTTCAACCTTGGTTTCGCAACGTGGTGCCAATTGTCTTGTCCAAACACTTGGGGCTGGGCCCGGAAACCTGCCACTTGGTTATCTAGGATATTTACCTCTTTCTCGGAATCGCAGTGGTCTTCCCACCTGGCTCTTGTCCTTGCTTCTCCACCGCATTCACCTTTTTGGCTCCATCTCCCTTAATGTTCTTAGTGAGAAAACCAACGATGTCCGCATATGAGCCAATTCTTGCCAAATTCTTCTTTCTTTTCTCCGTTGTCTGTAGTCAAACTAATAACATATGTACCGACTGCTGCATTTGTCCTCGGCCGGGTATGCCATGTCAGTATTCAAGCGGTCACCTCACAAGAATAATAGCAACTTGCTCCTGTGTGTGACTCATCAATGCTCCTCCTGCCACTGTGTCTGCTACAGCTTTTTGTGTTGTTGTTCAAAGACTTGTAGAGAATTTCCAACAAACTATTCGATAACATCCAAAATACATTCTTAATTCAAAGAATATACACAAGCCAAAGTATCAAAACAAGTAACCCAACGAGTGCCTGGTCGAATCCCATGAGGACTATGGAATGATAAATTCATGTCGATTGAGAAATTGTATTACTCTTGCATCATATAGATTTAATATAAATACAAGGAAATGGGGGCGTTAAACTTGCGTAGAAGTAACACAAATTGATTTAGTGAACTAAAAGTAACAAGATCAGCCTAAGTTGTTGACAATAGTATGAAATACTAAAGGTGCGGCGTAGATGAAATACTAACTAGATTGGGATAGTCCAGGTCATCTCATAAGTTAAACAAGTGTAACTGAAGTAGGTAGCCTCAGCCTTTCAGCCTATTGACTACCCTAGCTAGAGTTTTCGCGAAATCTAGTTGTGATTTAGCTTAATCCGAATTGATTTAGATTAGCAACTTCACTATTCCTATCTATTAGCTGCCAATAAGGAAGGAGGGAAGTAATTTTTAGCTATTTCTAGCTTAATTTTATAATTCCTTATCCATACCCACTACTAGATTCCTTCCACAGAGCAATTATTCTCTCCCCGAGCAACAACAATTAAGAAAGTATAGATAGACCCATATCATCATCAATGGATCTTCATTAATAGATTGAAAGGAATCTAATAGATTTACACTTAATTGAACATTGTGAAGATGACTCTAGCAATACCCAATCCAATTAAGTATTCATCATCACACACCTCTAGTTAATGATTGTAGCTACTCATAGTTAAAAAATTCAAAAACACATTCATCAATAACATCATATCTTTCAACTACAAATAAACTTAATAATACCAAAGAAGAAAATAGAGTAGAGTATTTTATACAAGTTTCAATCAAAATCCCTTTCTACCTAAAAGATTGTGTTCAACTAAAAGAGGAAATAATGATGTGATGTGTACTTGGATTTTCTCTTAATCTTTCTATATCTATATCTTCTTTTTCTCTCCTCTTCTATACAAGTACTTCTTTTCTATTTATACCCTAAAAAGTAGGGTACTTTTCCTCCCTTTTTCAGTAATGGATAATTATACCCTTAATAGCACCATTCTGAAATCGGTTAATGTACCGGTTGTTCACTGATGAAATCCGTGAACTACCGAGTATCTCGCTTCTTCTCGCACTCATTTCCAAAGAGACTTCGGCGGTTCACTCATTGTCTCAAGCTGATGCCAATCCGTGAACCACGGATCTTCAATGTCAATTCTAGAATTTCTGAGTGTCATCCAAATACTCACCATCGGTGAGTCGTGAACCGCCGCTAGCATTCATCCTCTCGAGGGGGCAATGACATTAGGTTTTTTAGTCTGGCTGCTCCGCCGGCTGACACCGCGACTCACCGCCATTCCTCACTTCCTCCTTGCTCCATTTTTCTCCTTTCAAACTTAGGCATCTACACACAACAAAAGCAAAAAGGGCATAAAATCTAAATAATCAACTTGGGAACAATACAAAACTCAAGTTTCTGCCCAATGAGCTGGTAAATTACAACTCATCAAAACCCCCAAACTTGAATAATTGCTTGTCCTCAAGTAATGCGATACTTCAACTATTGAGGAAAATGTCACATCTCTTCACAATTAGACTCACCGATCACCCGGACTATGACAACCCAAAAAATACTCACCACGCTCACCGAAAAGAGAAGAAAATACCCAAAAAGACCCAAACAATGAAGATGTTTCAAGCAGGCAACCACTTTTTATCAAGTAAAGCTTTTGAAAGGAATCACACGGGCTAATAAGGGCATTTGTCAATCAAGTAACACAAATAGCATCTCAAGTTATAACCACTAGTACCCAAACTTGCCTTAGAGTTTGCACTTCTTGCTCTATGTCCCCATTAACTCTAAATGATCTTGCATCCCAAAAAAGGAATGATGCCACTACCCAATATAAGGATCCCTATTCTCTTGGTTCTTGGATCATTTGAATGCATACAAGGGATTAGCTGGTAGAGACACTTACACTCACTCTCTCAAAAGATATCTTCATGCACACACTTGACTCATAGGCTTGCCCTTCATGTAATTTGCCACTAATGTAGTGTAGCAGCACCTAGAATCATTTAGGACTTGCGGGCAGTGATGTAGGCTTACGGTCAGGGTAGAATGAACATTTTGCTGTAGTGACTAGATCCTCCCAATGCTTTTCGTGACATGCCTTACATCAATTTTGCTCACTCAACCATCTTTTCCTTTCTTTTTATTGCCGATGCCTTACATTTCTTTAACACTCCCCTTATAACCCTTTTTTGCTTCCACCCTTAGCCTTATTACCTTCAAGAGGGAGCACCAATTCACACAAATAGTCTTTGTTATTCATACTTTGGTGCACTTTTTACAAAAGATGATGTTCGCTTCACACTATTATTCTTGTCTTCCTTGTTTTACATACCCCCAAACTTAGGCTCTTGCCTCATTTTTTTCACACTTGCTTTTCTCACTCCCTATTTCTTAGGCCCTGAGGCTTACTTCAGCACTTAGCTTGTCATTAGCATTTAGGAAGAATGGGGGCCAAAAGAGGTATTAAGAATGGCTCCAAAGGCTTGTAATGTGGTTGTAAAGTAAAGGTTTTAAGGCTCAAAATTGATAACAAGGATTAATGATCATGGAGGGCATATGGTTAAAGTGGCTATACAATTGTGGGCCTAAAATCATTTTCTTGGTGCACCACATCTAGGATTTCGCCTTTGAATGGCATTTAGGCAAGTTCTAGACAATATGTAATGCACAAGATTCACAAAATATCTCGCCACACAAAGCATCACACTTAGAGGGTCTACATGAGTCATTTTCCCAAACAAAACATCACATTAGGACATCAAGAAAGCAAACATCATAAGTCAAGCAGGGAATTTACACAATGTGGCGACCAAGATTACTATGCCATGGTGTCAAATACCTGCTCATTATCTTCATCCTCATTCCCTTGTTTTCACATTTTCATTTTCATACAAGAAAATTTTAGTTTGTGCCTCTTAAACCAACTTCACAACAGACTCAAAGTGACATGACATTTCCCTTAAGAATGTCGCCACTCATTCCATCATCGGAAAGGCCAACGCTGCTCACAAAAAATAACTAAAATAATAGGATCGTTCCTTGGGAAAGAACCGGTCAAAAGAAAAACCCTTTGGAGTTTTAATTTCTACTCTACTATTTATAATGGCGAAAAATAAAACACAATTTTGGGGTCATCTCATTCAAAAATTCAAAATAAGATGCTTAAAACCAAAGACCCCATTTATTCACTAAATACCATTCAAAAAAAGACACAAACCAATTCAGTCATTCATTCATAAAACAAAACACGCCCACAAGGACAATCATCAACTACAACAGCCCGACAAAGGCTGGACCTACTAGAACTTAAATAAAAACAATAAAATTTCACAAGAAAACAATTCCCCTCCCCATCAACAATACGCCATCCCTCCCCCACTTAAGATCATACATTGTCCTCAATGTAAATATGAAAAAGGAAAAAGGGACAAGGAATTCCCGAGCGGGTCACTCCTCTTCATCGTCAGCCTCTGCCTCACCACCATTCACTGCCGCTGGTATCAATAAGCCAGCGAAATCATCACCCAGCCTTCAAACAAGTCATCAATTGGCCCCCTCGAGCTAAGGACAGAGTTACCCATTGCAAAGATTCAAGGCGCTCATGTTGGCACTGACCGAAGTCCGACTCTTCCACTTACAGCTTCACCTGGGTGTGGAAGTGACTGCCCTTCTACTGCATCCACCCTTGCATAAAGTGGTGACATTCTCGCATGTGCGATTCTGAGCTCCTTCTTTATCATTTTGGAAATTAGTGCTCTGAGGCTCTGGCCAAACATTGTAGTTGGCTTTCATGTGAGTTTGTCATTCCACGCAGGGTGATGGAGACTCATGATCGATAAGATTGGGGAGGTGGAGAAACTCTTTGCTTGGGCATCACCCTCGAGCGCTTGCCCCGACATGTCAGGCTGAGGCACATTGGATTCTAGGCGATTGGTGATTGGGCCGACTCCATGGAGAGGGCTTTTCTTGCATGCCGAAGGCTTGCAAGCGCTTCCTTTTACTGTTTGCTCTCGCCGTCTCTTTCTATCAATATCAATCACTCCTAGAGCAGAGGAAGGAGTCTCATTAGGAAAGAGAGGCACTACGGCCTCGGCTTCACAAATTTGGGAGATCAAAACATCATATGGACTGAAGTACTGGACTGCCGGGCCTTCTTCTTCATCTCGTTGAGCTACATTTCCTCGAATGATGGGGGTCCTAACATAATGCAAGAAATCCGGACGCTTTCCATGGTGTCCGCTGCTCATTTTTGGATGGGATGATGCGAGAACAAAAAGGTCCAAATACAAACCTCTGGGTTTTCAACTTCAAATCGTGGCAAGAGATTTCTGGCCACCTAGTGAGGCCTGCAGATGAGTATCAACAACACACGTAGCCACCCACGCAACCGGTCTCATATAATCCACCGTGCCATGTACTCATAGTGAGCTCGATTTCATCCTCCCAAAACAGATAGTTTATAGCAATGGGGGTGATATCAACTTCCCCCCGAATCACTGATGGAAAGAATAGAAACTCATCCACTTTGCCCCAATGTTGCATACTCTCTTGGCGGGCCTGAGAAGAGGCATAGAACTTATGACCAAGTCAGGGTAGTATGGAGGAAAAAAGGGTTGGCAAATGCATTCCATTGCTTGTGGGTGAACCGGCCGGTGATGTTGTGAAATCACCTTTAAACCTGTACTAAGTTAAACCTCTTCTCCGCCGTGATGGAGCATCTCGGCAGCATGATATAGTTTTCTCTTCATATTCGGGAATACGTAGAATGATGACTTCTTCGCATGGCCCGTGGTGAACAACCTTTTCTTTACCTTTGCCCTTGCTAGTAGAGGAAGTAGGGGCTCTCCTTTGCTTCTGTTCCCCGAAGATGACATGATTTGTTTTTCGCAAGAGGTATGTTAGTGAAAAGATGTATAATTAAGAAAAAAAGAAAACTAGTTTAAAGAAGAACATAGAAACAAAGGAAAATCAAATAGTCATTTAAAGATCAAGTGGTACCGGTGAGCCGACCGCGATTCGCATAAGACACCGTGGCCGCCGACCGACAACATGCTTAATGTAGCATTGGGAAAAATTATGCAATTTTTGGCGGTTCCAAGGGCTCACCGCTCTTGATTCGCGAATAATCGATATAGCGTAGGGATCCACTTATTAACTAGGGCCAATTTCGCAGTGAAACAACGATCCACGCTGCCACCGAATATGACGGCATCACAGCTGCCCCCTCGCTGTCCCCAAATTTTCAACTCATTACCCTAAAACACCATTAATAGATATTCACAACAAACATAATACCGTAAACTATACTCCATTCAACACATATTCATGACGTTTATCCCTTAAGATTGGCGTCACCCGATCTATCATTGGGAAAAATGTTGTGCTTTATGTAAATGGGTTACTCCGACTTAACCCTTTTCATAATTTCACCATAAGAGCACATATCCACCCCAATTAACAAGAATAACATATTCAAGATTTTCAATAAGTAAATGGAAATGAATATTACTCCTGGCGAATCAGTAGCAATACTAAATTTGAAATAGGGGAAAGAGAAACTTACCGACTGAACAATATTTGCACACATTGTTAGCTTCAAAAGGAAAATAGCTCAAGATTGCAGTGGCATCTTCAAATGAATATAGAGTAGCTAGTATGGGGGAAGTGATTGTGATTGTGAAATCTAGATGAGTATTTATAGGTGGAGAGTGGGAATGGGATAGGTCGAGGGGAACGTGGGGAGTTTAATGTGGGTGTGTTGTTGGGAAGTTGGAAGGTGAAAAGGTAAAAAAAATGGAAGAATGTAGGAATTGGGAATGTTGGGTAATGTAGAGAAGACAAATATGGCAAAATGTTAAAAGGAGGCTAAGGGAATATTTTCTGTAGGTAGCCGGGTAGTATTTGGGATTTTGTGGGCTAATCTTTTAGATTCCTCTTTTTAATTCAGTATGAGCCCCAACTGGCATTATACCGATGGTTCGCCAATTCCCTTCAATGTTTCATCGTTGTGACTTACCTACCTTATATTGTGCCCTATGGATCCGTTCTAGCCTACGGTTCACGAGTTGCACCCGCATTCTCGCCTGGCCATCCTCCGAATCGCGGCCTAGCTTCAGGTTTTCTACTTTAAGTTGTTGATACACCAGCGGCCCACGAATTTAGTTCCGGCGGTTAGCCAGTGGCCTACCGGTTCTTCAGTTCAAACCTAAACTTTCGCTGAGTTCCCTTTTTCTTCGGCAGTCCATTACTCGACCGGCGACCTCGCCGTTTGTCCTTCATGCTTGCTTCATTTATCAATTTCTACACAAACAAAAACAACAGAAATTCACTAAAAACTTGGGTGTCCTCTTAAGATTTATCATTGTGGCATGATGTAGTCCTTTAATAATTCTTCATTTCGTACGGGTCATCATCCGACTCCATCTCCCCTGTACCTCCAATCCCTTATCATCATCATCATTTTGTGTAATATTCCAACCACCTTGCATTCAGATGGAGTTTCAGCTGACGGACACACTTTGAAGGTGACTTCTTCACCGCCAACCCGAAATTTTAACTCTCTAAGATCTACATCTACCACCACTTCCTCCTTGTGAGCTACAATAAAGGGTCTTCCTAAAATAATGAAACTTCTACACCATTTTTTTATACAATCCATAATAAAAAATCACCGGTAGAATAAACTTTTCCACTCATCATCTTAGCACTCCCACTGTCTTTTGATGGACTGCCCTCCATTAGCAGCTGCATCAATGTCAGTTTTCTAATTTCTGAGGCCTAATTTCTTAAAAATGAGCAGGAGAATCATATTTATACTTGCATCAAGATCACATAGAGCCTTCTTAAACACAAAAATTCCAATTGTGCATGGAATTGTAAAAGCTTCAGGGTCTTCCCTTTTGGGAAAGGTTGCTCATCATTACTGCACTGCAATGGTGCGTTTTCTCTTAATTTCCAACATCAAACACCTTCTTCTTTTTCAACAAATCTTTCATAAACTCCGCATAACCAACATTTGGATCAAAGTGTCCACTAATCTGCATATTTATGGACAAATGCTAAACATGTCAACAAACTTAAACTGATCCTCCTTCTTTTTTCTTTGTAAATCGTTGTGGATACGGTGGTGAGTCTTTCTTCACCCCTCTATCATCACTCGTGGCTCATGCCCGTCTTTTCATCATCAACTTGAATGCGATCTCATCATTATCTTCCTTTGTTGCTTCTCAACATTTTCTTTTCATTCTCTCGATTCATTTCTTTTATCACTCCCCTCATCTTCTTTATTAGCTACTGTTCTCCCACCTCTCTTAGACTTCCCCAGTGTATGTCCAATCACTCTTGCCACCCTTTTAGTGGCAATATCCATACATTGACCATCTTTTCTTCGGTTAGGCATTGTGCCACTCACTCTTGTTCCCTTCATCCTCGGTTCATTTGAGCCAATAGGTGATTCATTTGGGCTTCTAAATGCTTGATGAATGCCGAATGTGAACTCATACTCCGAAACAGGTTAGACACCTCTCCTCTTAATTCCTTCCCCCACTTTCAGTTGACTCCACCTTCTTCAAAACTCTTGATAGCATTTCTTCGACATTTTCGGGCAACTCGCATCACTTACCCCGGTTGATTTTGGAGGATTCCCAACCTTAGGAGGTGTAATATATGGATTTGAACTATGATGATAGTGATCACTTTGTCATTTCCTCTTATTGCTCCACCTCTCATTTCTTTCAGGCCATCCTTGCTGCTACGCATTCCTCCAACCTTGGTTGTTATCCCTGGGCGCCACGGGCCTTGGTTTGCTCCTTGGAATCTAGGTCGAGGGCCTCCCATTTTGTCACCCATATATTGGAATTCTTCGTCATATCTTGGTGGTGAAGATCTCTTCATATGGTAGGGGTGCATTCCCACGGCATTTACTACTCTTGGACCTCGGCTCCCATCACATGGTTGGTCACTAATTCTGACTGTGTCATCATCTTGGCAAGAGTCTCATCCTTCTCATCCTTTTTCCCAACTCCGCCGCCAATGCACTTGGAGCTGATCTCATGAGTGGGACACAGTTGTTCCTCAGTGCCAAGCCCAGTTGGCTTTTGTCATTCGGTCAAGGAGAGCTTTGGCCAACCCATATGCTTGGTCCATAAAAAGAACCCCAGCTAGGTTGTTGGCAACAGATTTGTTGATTGGAATCAAGGCCCTATATAATGTAGAAGTACTCCATCTAGTAATCCAAGATTGGGCAAAGAGAAACCTTCTTTTTAAACCTCAACCATGCCTCATGCAAAGGCTCTCCTTGTTCTTGCTAAAAGTTTATAATATCGCCCTCAATTTAACATCTTTGGAGGGAGGAAAAATCACCTAGGGAAAGCCTCGGTTAACTCTTCCACAAAGTAATACATCCCGAAGGAAGTTCCTCTAGCCACATTGTTGCTTCCCCCGTCAATGAGAACGGAAAGAGACTCAATCTCTTATCGACTCTGACTAGTGTTTGTATTGTTGAAGGCTGGAAAATTCCCAAGAAATTCCTCAAGTTTCAATTTGCATCTTTTCTTGGTTTGCCGCCAAAGAACCCCTTCATATATAACAAGTGCAACATGGTGCTAGTAACATGGAACACCGCATTTCCTACAGTTGGAGGTAGAATGCCCCCGCAACTTCCCGCATCACCGTATTATCTTCTACAAGTTCCGTGTTGCCCTCCACTGAGTTATCCCCTCCTGGGGGAGTGATGGCTCTTGCGATGAACATTATGAATATGACTTCAGCAATACCCATTCCAATTAAGTATTCATCATCACACACCTCTAGTTAATGATTTTATCTACTCACGCTAAGAATTCAAAAACACATTTATCAATAGCATCATTGAATTCAATAATAAAAGTAGATAAATCAAATGAACAATAATCCTTCAACTACAGCTGAAACTTAATAATACCAAAGAAGAAAATAGAGCTGAGTATTTTCTACAAGTTTCAATTAAAATCCCTTTCTCGGCTAACAGATTGCCTTCGCACTAAAAGAGGAAATAATGAAGTGATGTGTAATTGGATTTTCTCTCAATTTCTCTATATCTATATCTTCTTTTCCCTTACCTTTTTCCTCTTCTATACATAGTACTTCTTTTTCTATTTATACCCTGAAAAGTAGGGTACTTTTCCTCCCTTTTTCAATAATGGACAATTATACCCTTAATAGCACCGTTTCCGAAACCTAGCGAAGGTACCAAAATTTTCGCCGATGAAATTTGTGAATCAGGTATCTACTCTTCTTCCCCGAACTCATTTCCAGTAAACTTCGGTGGTTCATTCGGTGTCATGATGCCAATCCGTCAACCACAAATCTTCAATGCTAATTCCGTAATATCTAAGTGTCATCCGGTGACCGACCGGAGACTCGCGCCGGTGAGTCATGAACCGATGGTGGCATTCATCCCCTTCCGAGGCAAAGGACATTAGACTTTTTAGCCGGCATTTCATTGGTTGACACCTGCGACTCGCCGCTCATTCTCACTTACTCCTTTTTGCTCCATTTTTGCTCTTTTCTTCAAACATAGGCATCTGCATACAACAAAAGCAAAAAGGGCATAAAATCAAAATAATCAACTCGAGAATGAAACAAAACTCAAGTTTAGAGCCTAATGAGTGGTAAAATTACCAACTCATCACTATCATCTAGAATTTTATGGTTTGGACACTTTACCAACTTTTTCTAAACCTCAGCCAGTTTCATAAAGTATGCCGCGCTTTTAAGTTGTCAAAATTATAAATTCAATCCTTGAGCCGCAACATTCTGGGAGGAGGAAAGAATCTCTAAAAAGGCTTGCTTGAATTCCTCCAATTGGTTATGGAGTCATTCAGCAACTCCGACAACTATAAAGTGGCTTCCCTATAGAGAAAAGGGGAACGCTGAGTCTAATGGCATCTTTGTCTTTATTCTGTGCAACCTGCATACCTTGAAAATTCCAACAAAGTTCATCAAGCAGCCGTGTTGGTAACGTCCACTACATAACCACTGAACACCCTTTCATTTTTAACAATTTAATCATGGTGCTCATTATGTAAAATTTGGCCCCACCGAGTAGCGGTGGTGGTGCAATTGCCCGACCCAACTTCATCAATGCCTGTGTCCTCATCATCGAAGAATCGAGGGGGAACCCCGCGACCTCTCAAGTTTCCAGGGGTCCATGTCGACCGGCGTTGACAACCTCATCTTGTTTCGCCGTCCATGTCGACCGGTATTGACAATCCCTGTCTCTTGCATCTTTTGCATCCTAAAGTGTAGCTTGTCGAGCTAGCTCATCTTTCCTTGCTTCTTCACTATGCTGATATCTCTCCTCGTCCTAGTTTTCCAGTTCTGCGCAGTGTCTGATCAATCTCGAGGTTCAACGGAATTAGGGATTTTCACTACTCCAGTGCTTGGAATTCACCGATCAACAACCTGTGGGTATCACAATTTAAAAAAACATAATTTAAGAAACAACTACCAAAAGTCAAATACTAGAAATTAATCTAGTCTTAGTCTTAGTCGTATTCCCCAGCAACGACGCCACTTTTTGATAACGCTCAAACTCACACCTCCTTTCAAAGTATGAAGCTGCGACGTTGTCAATAAATAATCCAACAGATGTTGGGGTCGATCCTGCTAGAGAATATGGAAGATGTAGACTAATGCCCTGTGAAGTGAACTTGTTTGTTAGTTACTCCAACCGGGGTTTTAAGAAAATAATATTTAAAATAATGATTAAAATTTTGATGTAAAATCAAGAGTTAGGAACAACTAGGGTTTGTGTTCTATGGGTTCATAATCAAGCTCGGGTATACACACATGACCATTACCAATGTTTTACTTGTAGGACTAATAACTAGAGTTCATCGAAATTACTGGTTCGTCCCTATTGGCTAATATACTCAATCATCGGGTCTAGTCTCATGAGAGATTTCAAAACTATCTCGTTATCAATAATTCTTAAATATAACTATCCTCGCGACCACAACTCAAGTTAATACAATGATCATCAAGATCAAGGCTTTGTTGTAATTTTCTTTTCCTAATCTTTACCTCTCTAGGCTCAAGTAAGTAAAGCATTCAGGCATGTCCTAACGTTGTGCACCGTTAAGAAACGTTTAAGAATGAAGAGAATACAATATAAGCATTTTGCATTGGTTTTGGATCATGTTTGTGTATCCCTAGCTTGTTAATCCACCATGGTTCCCACAACCCTAGCTATGGAGGTTTTAGCCTCTAAAGCTGCAAGGTTGTGATATGCATTCATAATTAAACAGATAAATCAATACTTAAAATTGTAGATGAGAGATAAACTTCAAGTGATTAAATCGGAATTAACTCAAAAACAATCCACAAAGATCAAGAAAGAATTCATGAAAAGGTTGATCACAAGTTAATCAACTCAATTCAATGATCTCCTTCTGTCCTATTACCTTCTAGCTTGTTCTAATGATTTGTGATCTCCTCAAAAATAAAACATCAAAAGTATTTATACAGATATAAGAATCCTTTTTCCTAAGATAACAAGGTAATCTTTCCATAACGATTGCCGCTCGAAAGCAACGATCGACATACGACCCGTAATCCGGTTTGCATAGGTCATACCTACTATCTGTAAGTCCTTGGCTTTATGAAATTCGCCCATGTTGGGACTTGGTATGACTTGTACATGCTTCCTATGAGTCGTACTGCATTTCCGTGGCTTGACTCAGAATTCTCAATTTTTCAAGTTTGTCACGAAAGTGTGATGGTACGACCTATAATTTACCGCCACGACTCATACTCTCTATGCATGTCAAGAGTCTTCCTTTTTGTGCAATTCTTCTTAATATTTTCATGAATCGATGATACGGCTCGCACTCATGGTTGTATGGCTCAGATCAGAGTCATGGGTTGCATTCTTCCCTACTCACCTTCAATATTTTCACGAGTCTTAGTATGCTTCGTGCCAGCAATGTACAGCCTGTACCGAAACTGCCTTGACTCATTTTATGCTCTTTCAGCTTCTTTTGCACATTCTGCTCCGACGCCTATGTTTTAAAAACAAAATAAAAGCCCCACATACCCATATAAACATACCTAAGTCCGTGCTATTTTCTTAGTTTACATTAAAGTGCTATAAACCATAGCACATCAAGAACTCACTGGGCTGACCTTAAAAAGGTCAAATTTCAGCGATCCGATGCTTGTGAGAAGAGTTTCCAAGAGTTAAAAGCTCGACGTACTTCAGCTCTAGTCTTGACCCTGCCGGAGGTCACAGATGATTTTTTATGTATTGTGATGCTTCTCGATTGGCCTTGATGCATTGATGCAACATGGGAAGGTCATTTCTTATGCTTCTACGTAGCGAAGACTCATGAGAAGAATTATCTCGACGCATGACCTTGAATTAGCAAATAGCCAGGCTTGCCTTGACGATTTAGAGGCATCATTTGTATGGGGCCATGTGGATATGTTCACAGACCACAAGAGCTCAGCATGTATTGGTCAAAAGGATCTAAATTTTTGGCAAAGAGAAGGCTTGAGCTTCTCAAAGACTATGACAAGAGTGTTTTTTATATCCGAGTAAGGCCAATGTAGTGGCGGATGCTCTCACAGGGACCGTCCATGGAGAGTGTGTCCTATATTAAGGATGGGAGGAAAGAATTGGTGAAGGATGTTCATAGACTAGCTCGTTTAGGGGTCCGCATTATAGGTTTGATGGTGCATGGTTGTTCCGTAATGTTGGAATCTTCATTAGTGACAGCACTTAAAGTAATGCAAGATGAGGATCCTATTTTAATAAATTTGAAGGAAGCACCCAATCATAAAGTAGAGGTTTTCTCCTCAAAGGAGAGATGGTGTACTCCAATATTAGGGTCGGTTATGTTTCGACTATGGATGACTTGAGAGAGTGAATGTTGAGGAGGCTCATGGCTCTAAATACTCTATCCATCTAGGTGCCACTAAGATGTACCATGATCTAGGGAAGTCTATTGCTGGAATGTCATGAAGAAGGACTTAGCAGAATTTCTAGCTAAGTTTCCGACCACAACAGTGAAGGTTGAACACTCAGAGACCGAGGTATACTTCAGACATCAATATTCATTTCTGGAAGTGGGAAGAGATCAATTTGGACTTCATTACAAGGTTGCCTTGTACGCGCTTCTATTATGACTCTATGTGGATAGTTGTAGATGTTGACAAAATCAGCACATTTCTACCGTCAAAACTATAGATCCAGCCGAGGATTATGCTAGACTTTATATTTGGGAGCTAGTTCGATTATGTGAGTTCCATTGTCTACTCCAGATAAGGGTACCTATTTACCTCTCAGTTTTGGAGATCATTTCGTATGGGCCTTGGTACTGGGTGGAAGCTTTAGCATACACCAGCAGAACAAAAGGTTCAAATTTGTTAGAGAAAAGATGAAAATAGCTCAGTTGTCAGAAATCTTATGCGAATGTTAGGAGGAGATTGCTTGAGTTTGAGGTTGATGATTGGGTGTTTCTGAAGGTGTCTCCCATGAAGGGAGTTATGAGGTTCGGTAAGAAAGGGAAGCTTGGTCCCTATATGTTAGTCCTTATAGAATTTCAGGCGAGTTGGAAAGGTAGCTTGCGAGTTGGAGCTACCAACAGAAAGGCTTCGGTACATTCAGTTTTCCATGTCTCTTTGTTGAAGAATTCCATTGGAGATCCAGCTCTAGGTTCCGATTGAGATCCTTGATTGTCATGTTCGAAAGTTGAAGAACAAGGGAGGAAGCTAGAAGTTTTAGTGATAAACCCGCTTGTTTCGAGAGTTACATGGGAAGTCGAAGCAAATATGAGCGGTTTGATACTCTTGTGATTTTTCCCTTCTAGCTCAGTTCCAGCATGAAGTACCAATTTTCCTTGTACTCTATATAGCTTCATGTCAAGTTCATGTATCTCCAGCTTCCTTTCATCTCCATATATGCTTGTATGTTTTATGAATTCAAAGCCAGTTATGTATTCTAGCTCGGAGTCAGCCACTCCATCAGTTTTCAGTCTATAACTTTCAATTTGGAATTGCAGTTCCTTTCCTATCCTTTTCAGCTTAATTAATTCGCCATTCAAGGAAGAATGTTTTCAAGGAGAATGATAATGTAATACCTGTGTCCCTAAGAACAAATCTGAGACATGAAAAAGAAAACAACATGAAATGGCATCAGGCTATTCAGGCGACTCATAGGACGAGTTGTCCAGCAAACAAATGAGTTGTTGGTTATGCCCTATTATAACTACCTCTAGAATATGTCAAAATCACCAGAATCGGCGAGGATTATATGACCCATTATTTGATGCAAGAAGGAACCAAAGAAAGTGGTACCACGGGTCTTCCAATGGACCAACGACCCGTTCTTTTAGTTGTTGGTTATGCCAGATTTATTTTTAGTTTTTGGTACTTCAAGGGATATTTTTGGTAAAACCTCATGCATCTAACTCCTAATTCTGGTCATTTTAGGAATCCTAAAAGTCATATTAAAGGGTTTAACTTAGCCTAAATCCCTATTCCCTTCAAACATCTGCAGGTTGAATATTTTCTCTCAAGTCAAGCTAGGGTTCATCATCTTCATCATCTTAACTTCTTACCTTTAAGATAAGTTAAGAAATCATCTATCCAGTACGCGGTGGTCATAAATTGGGTATTTCTTCCACCCTCAGTGTTCAATTTCATCTCTAATTCATGATTTTAAGTCTCCAAAACATAATTTATTAAAATTCTAGGGTTAGACCCAATTTTCATGAAATTTATGATCTCTATGAATTAAAGTCTCTTATAATTCAACCTATTTTTTAAGAATATGAATGAATGCTTACAAAAATATCTTATGAACTTATGATTTTCATGTTATGATGATTTTACTTAATTATGTATGATTTTCATGAATCTTAAGTTTATGTATCATGACCGTCCATCAGCATTATTCATGGCTAGTTCAAGTATGTTAAGATATTATGAATTTCATGATTTAAACTAGTACATGTAAACACATGTTTCATGATTATGATATGAGCATTATATATGTTTTTGAGTAGTATTTAACATCGAGTAGGCTAAACGAAGCGCACCTAGGTCTCAGAATCACATGCCATCATAGCCATGATGAGTCTTCCATGAAAGGGGGCACCTAAGAGGATATCAACCTTCATGATTCATGCCCTTGGAAAGGTATGGATACACCTCCCAAATACCTAGGGTTACAAGCTTGGCTCCATGTATGCTCACATGGGGTGGTATCAATTATAAGAAACCTCCCCATTATTTCTTTGATTTTCTATATATGCTTGTGTTCATGACTTATGAATTCTTTCGAATGAATGAT
Source organism: Datura stramonium (assembly GCA_018107945.1). Lineage (NCBI taxonomy): Eukaryota > Viridiplantae > Streptophyta > Magnoliopsida > Solanales > Solanaceae > Datura > Datura stramonium. The sequence continues at coordinate 157,986 of JACEIK010002846.1, forward strand.
ATCCCAGTTCAATATATGTTTTATGAGGTTTTACTTATGTGAATTCATTCATGATCGCCTTTATGGTTCGCCTTTTGAAAACCCGGAGCCACTATACTCAGTTTATGATATGAAACTCATGACGGGCTTATCCTATACTCATGATCTTATCTTTACTTTTTTACTATTATTTTTTACCTACCTTGCATACAATTTCAAAGACATTCAAAGTATTGACTTCATACTTCTATGCTATATCATTTCATGATATAGGTTCAGTATCAAATTATTCAACACTAGCATCAAGCCTCGCCACCAGTCCAGTTTTAATCCCTTGGTGATTCCTCATCATCCGAGGAATTAGTTTTGTTAATTTTTCATTATGTCTTTCACCTCTAAGACTTAGCATGCTAGGTAGGGGTGTTGTCCCATCATATCATCATTTGGTCGAGGCTTGACTACTATATATTAGATTGTTCAGCATTGTTGACTTGTTGTCTAAATGTATGCTGGCACATTCCGCCTTCCTTATGTTATGTTCTTGATTTATTTCCACTTAAAGGCTCCCCTACAAACATGTTATGTATGTGTCATGAGTTAGCTTGGAGCCATTCGTGGTTTATAGTCCCGTGTCACGTCCGAGGTCCATGCTTGGGTCGTGACAGCTAACTGAAACTCTTCATCAGTATGTATACCAATACTACTTTCTTTGTGATCTCAGTGGTGTGTTTCCTCGGGATGAGTACAACACAAATGAATTTAACCTTAAACTCTCGGCCTCCTTAGTCAAGTAGGAGAATGAGAGTGTCGAATGAACATCGCCTTGCTTGCTCCTCTACCTGGGCAGCTGAATGCCTTCTGCACAATTTATATGAATTTCACGATATTGGGGATTCTCAAGCAACAATAAATACATCTCTCGGGTCCACTATTAAGGCGGAGAAATGCGTTGAAGGCCTTGGACAAGAAATGGACCACTTGACCCCGCACTCGACCTTTGTGCTCTCTCCACAAGAATTGTTCCAATTTGCATAAAACACTCTCGCTAATGTGAGATTGCACTTTAGTCAGCAATAGATAAATTCAGCCCCAACTCACTGACAAGATTTACTAATGATGGGGAACTCAAGTGCAAACGGCTCTTCATCAATCCAATTTTTCAGGCCATATTTAGCTTCTTTCTGGAGCATTAAACCATTTGAGTCCATGATCCTCCAGTTTTCGCCTTGAGCTCCAAACCTCCTAGCAAGAGTGCCCTCATGAACCGACGAATCCCTGGGTGACAACTCCTTTCCTAAGCTCTTTGAACTCGCTTCAAAGCACTTTATTTGCTGTAAAGCCATAGTACCTGCACAATCGGAATGCTCATACAAAACATATTGGTTTTATCGAGACCAAAGCGCTAATAGTAGAGCAAGACACCTGTTAATTCTACTAGTAGCTTGGAGAATTTTGTCAAATAAAGGGCTCAGATTTTCCTATTACTGGCGCCAAATTTTGTCAACCAATTCATTCATAAACTTTTTTTCTTTTTTGTTTTCCATACACGCTTCAAATGAATGGCTCCTTCATCAATAAGTTCCACTAGTGTAATAACTTAGGTGTGAAGTAGCTTCAACATACACCCAAAACAAAAAATGATTATTTTCTACTAGCTTCAAGTAATGTCGGTATGAATTTTCAACAACCCACTATTCTCAATTTCAAAAAATTAGACTATTCAAGAAACTTCTCCTTCCACAAAAGTACTATAATTTAAAGAATTTCATGAAAATATCTACTACCCTTTCACCACTTCTCTTCATACCCACAACAAAATTTCAAACAAAAAATACAATATTATTAATAAAGAACATATGATTTTTAAGCCATGAAGACCCGCATTGCAAAGTTCAAGAATCTTTCCCAAGAATGGTGGACTGGCTGGCTTGGGGGAGAGGGCATAGGAGCATGGTTTTCAAATAATGTAATACTAAAGTAAAGAAGAAATTTACTTATTTGAGTTGAGATTTACCAAAGCTTTGGAGAAGACAACAATAGGGAGAATGGGTGGGACTTACAGTCAGAGAGAGAGAGAGAGAGAGCTATTTTTTATTTCTTTTGAATTTTTAAGATAGATAAGATGAACAGCCGATAAAAATAAAGAGTAAGGGGTTAGGATTCATGTCCTGGGGTCAGGTTTGACCCATGGACCAAAAAAAAATTTCACTCCAAAATCCGCATGGCGCGGCGCGCCATCCACTGTGTCCCAACACTTTGAGAAAAAAATTTATCACGAGGCTTGGTGCATCGCACCTCCTACTACACCAACCTGAAAAAAAAATCTCTGATGTTTAACACCTAGCACACCACGCCTGTCAATTCGCCAACCAGAAAAAAATTCTCCGAATTTCAACACTGGGCGCCACGTCGTAAGTCGCCCTGCATTAAAAAAATTTCAGCTTTCTTTTTTTAGTTTTTCTCCACAAATTCCCGTTATCTCTCGGCAGCCAGAAATACATCGTAAAGATGGGTTGCTTCCCTACCAAGCGCCTTATTTATAGTCGTGGCGCGATATTCATGGGTTACTTGATTTAACGTCAGCTAAGACAACGCAAGAATTCTCAACTTTTTAAAGGAAATTGAAGATGTACTTCATCAAACTCACCTCCATAGTAATGTTTCTCACCATTTGGCCATTAACCAAGAAGGTTCAATTAGACTGCAGGTTTCCAACTTTACTGCACCATACACAGTCACATTTACAATCTCAAAGGGACCCGACCACTTCTCGACCTCGCTTACTCCCCAAACAATTTCAACTTGTTGTATAATAACACCATCTCGTCCAAGTTAAACTTCATGACGCTGATGCGCTAATCGTGTAATCTCTTTATACGCTCCTGTACATCACTAGCATTTTCATATGCATGAGGCGAACTCATCAAGCTCATAGAGTTGCAATAATATTTTCTCCAAAAGCCTTCATATCCATATTTAACCTTTAGATAGTCAAATATGTTCCAAGTTCTAGCTCAACTGGCAAGATCACATGCTTTCTGAAAACTAACCTACATGGTGAAGTGCCGATAGGAGTTATGAAAGCAGTCTTGTAGGCCCAAAGTGCATCATCCTACCACGTACATGTTGTTTGTTTGTGCTCACTGCCTTATCGAGAATTCATTTTGATTTCTGATTAGGCACTTCCACCTGGCCCACTAGTCTCGTGAATGATATTGTTGCTACCTTTGTGCTTCACATTATACTTTGCCAACAAATTATTAAAAAGACAGCTTAAAAATGCGTACCTTCATCACCGATGATAGCTCGGGGTGCTCCCAAAATGGGTGAAAATATTCTTCTTCAAACCTAATTACCGGCTTGAGCATCATTTGTAGAAGTGATGTAGCCTCCACCATTTTGACACACATAATCATGGCTACCAAGATGTACTTGTTGCCATTTGATGATGAATGGCCCCATGAAGTCAATTCCTAGCAATAAAATACTTCAACCTCCATAATGCGTCTTTGAGGCATCTCAAGCCTTTTCGATATATTCCCTATTCTCTCGACAAATTACTGCTGTGATTTCGCAAGTACATATGCATCCTTGAACAAGGTGGGCTAATAAAACGTATTGAAGGACCTTTGGCAGTGGACCTATCTCCACTATGATGTACTTTGTAAGGTGAGAATGACAACTTTCCAAAATATAATATATTTCACCTTGGGAAAACATCTTCCTAATAAATTGATCGGGTCTTCTACTTTTTCAAAATGGCTTATCCTGCATATGCAGTAACTGCTATCATGAAGGACTTTCCTCTCTTGAATGGAGTTGCATCGGGTGGAGAGCATAACACTCACCATAAAGTTCACTATGTCAGCATACTATGGAAGCTCAAGAATGTCGACGTTGAAATAAATCAGTTTCATCGTGGAATGTCTTTTGTACTTTACTACAATCAATATGCCTTCTATCCTCCAACCGAGAGAGATGATTTGTTACCTGATTCTCTGTGCCTTTATGGTCTTTGATCTCAATATCAGACTCCTAAAGTAGCAGTATCCACCAATAAGCCTTGGTTTAGCATCTTTCTTAGAAAACAAATATTTGATTACAGCATGGCCGTGTATACCACCACCTTTTTCTCCACTAGATAAGCCCCAAATTTATCAAAAGCAAATATCATAGCCAAAAACTTCTTTTCAATCATGTAATTTTTCTATCTATTTCTGGTGATTTACCTTCATAATAAATGGGTCGAAATCCCTTTTCTCTATTCTTCCCAAAACAACTCCTATAGCAAAATCACTAGCTTCACAGCATAATGAATGGTAATGACCAATTTGGAGTACCGATAATTGGAGTTGTTATCAACTCTTCTCAAAACCTCTTGAAAGCTTGTCAACACTCTTCATTGAAAGCAAACATAACATCTTTTTCCGAAAGCTTGCACATCGGGCTGGTTATCTTGGAGAAGTCCTGAATGAACCTCCTATAGAAGCCAGCGTGTCCCAAAAAACTATGCACCCCTTTACAAACACAAGAGGAGGCGCCAATGACTTCCACCCTTAGCCCTGGCCAACTTCAATATCATCTTTTGAGATTTTGGGCCCAGAACTATCCCTTTAGGTACCATGAAATGGAACTTTTTCCAATTTAGCACAAGATTGGCCCCCTCACACCGAGCTAGCACAAATCCAAATAGTCTTAGAAAATCATCAAAATCACTTTCTATAGACTGAAAATCATCCATGAATACTTCAACAAACTTTTCCACCATGTTAGTGAAAATAGCCATCATACACCTCTAGAATGACCTTGGTGCATTACACAGTCCAAACGACATCCTTCGAAATGCAAAGACGAAAAGGCAGTGAAAGTAGCCTTCTCCTGATCCTCCTAGGCGATCATGATTTGATTATATCTAGAGTACCCATTCGAAAACAATAGGTCATGCCCAATTTAAAATCTGCCAAACATCTCGATCCAGAAAGGGGTAATGGGAAATGATCCTTCCCGGTGGTTGTATTAAGGTTGTGGTAATCAATGCAAATCCTCCACCCTGTGACTATTCTTTGAGGTATCAATTCATCTTTCTCATTTCATACCACTATCATTCCACCCATTTTCGAGACACGTTGGAATTGACTTACCCAAAGGATTGTCCCAAAATTGGATAGATGACTCTTATATCTAGCCACTTTATCACTTTCTTCTTTACCACTTCCTTCATAATTAAGTTCAATCTCTGCTGTTATTCTACACTGGGTCTGGCACCCTTTTAACAATATTTTATGCATACAAAAGGAACCGCTTATCCTTTTATGTTTCCAAGCAGATCCAGCTCGATTGTTGTCATGATCCTGTAGCACCTTCAACAACCCGCACCCTGCCTACCAGACAACAAAGCAGATATTATCACAAGTATGCTATCACTTCGTAGATAAGCATATTTCAAATGATCTGGTAAAGGTTTTAATTCAAGAACTAGCTTTCTCGCAGAAGGTTTCAACTTCTCCTAAGTCAAAGGCCTATCAAGTGTCCTCAAAGGAGCCTCTCTCTTGATATAGGAGCTAGTAGCATCCAAGACTTCAAATATTCGGCAACTCCTAAACTATCTACTGTTCTTCATGAACCAAAGCTCTCCCCAATAGGTCCTCATGTGATAAATACGCTTCTAGTACTTCCTCGTACATTTCAAGCTCTATCACCTTGATGGTTTTTCACTTTCATAATGCGGCACGTGCTACTCAAAATACATCAAGTACTTCTTCTTGATCATCCACTATAATCAGCATCTTCCCCTAATCTCACCCCGATAATCGCATCTCGTCGTAGCTAATCCTCTTACCAAAATAATGGGCATTGCTTCATCAACATCATAGTCATGATAATAAAGTCCACTAAAGATGAATGGTCCCACTTTTTAATAATCACATCTTCACACAATTTCGCCAGGATAAGTGATTGACCTTTCGACCAACTATAGCATCACCGTAGTGGGATGTGGTTCTCCTAACCCCAATGATCTTAACATCGTTACATGCATGAGATTAATTCTTGAACCCAAATCACATAAAGCTGAGTTGATCTCCCCGTTTCCAATATGACCGGAATAGTGAAACTCCCGAGATCCTTCAACTTCGACGATCCTATTTCACCTGGGAGCTTCACCCCTTGTAAGATCCACAGTCTCAAACTCTCTGAGCTCTTTTATTAGCCGTAATATCCTTAAGATATTTGGTATACTTTGAACCTTCCTTCAATAAATCTACTAATGGTAGAGATTTACGTGCACCCGTTTCAAGATGTCTAAAATTTCTTGCATGTTGCGTCCTCTTTTGCTTAAATATATGTGGAAATTGAGGGAGGTTGTCTGATGTCTACTACTTTTGGATGTGAATGACTTTGACTCACCAACTTCCTGCTTTGATTCTGCAACTTGTTTTTCCTCTTCCTTACTGTCTCTAGGCATTACTTCACCCCAACTTTTTTCCACTACACAAAGAAATGTGGTTACATTCTCTTTGGGATTCTTCTATCTATTACTTAGAAGGTTCCTCTGAGGTCTAGTTGTCTACTAAATTGCCAACTGGCCTAGTTGACTCTCCAACCTGGGCGAATTGACTTATGCATCTTATTAACAATTTGAGTCTCGTTGCTCCATCCATCAGCTTCATTGTCTCCTCTAATGAACTATAGGGCCGTTGGCCCTAATTTTCCGAAAGTTATTCAGTGTTTTTGAATGTTCATTTCCTTTCTCATGGAGGATTAGATGTATTATTGTACCCCTAGTTATAAATGATCCATTGAAATCCTCCACTGTGACCTTGTTTCCCCATATAATAGATAGTATCTAGGTTTAGCAGACAACTAGAATAAGCATGATTTTATCCACACGTCTCACAAGATAGAGGTGGAGTCTGAACTTGTTGAATATGATGAACTTGATTTACCGCTAGTTTCATTACTAACTTGTTGATCACATTCATCAACTAATCGATATCTCGATCGAATTGCGCCCATACCATCAACCTCAAGTTTCCCTAGAACTTTGGTGTGTATAAAACCTCTACCGAGTCCTGTAATAATCTTGATTCCTAGCCGACATGAGATTCAATAGAGTCTATCTCATCATATCTTTTGGACAAAGATTTGGTCCGTGTGCAATAGAATCAATTAGAATCTTAGACTTTGGCTTCGGCCCCTCATGCTTATGTCAAATGAACTCCTTTTCGCTACATATGACGGTGGACAATCTCAGAGATATCCTTTATATATCTCCCAAGATTGAGCCAAGGTTTCACCATCCTTCTAAATAAACCCTGAGATCTTTCCTCTCAACTGCTTGTTCTCCTCGAAGAGAAAAAACCTATTTATCAACTTACTCGAAAGAGTTTGGAGTGGTGATGGACCCCGTTGGTTCATTCTCAAGCCATTCTTTTCGCCTTATCAATGAAAATGGGAACAAAGTGTGCTTTTAACATACTTATCAAAATATTTTGGTAATGAAAATTCTCACCCAAAGCCCACAAATGTCATCAAATGCTTGTGGGGATCCTCACACAACTTTCCCCCGATATCGACAAGTGTTTGAACCAACCGCGTAGTTCCTTACTTTAATTCAAAGTTCCTAGTGATGGTTTCCTTGATGATCATTTAGAAGAATTTCCAAGTTCATCCTAGCAAAGTTTAGCATTGCATCCGTATGGGTAATTGGCACGTTCTCGTCATTGTTCTCTCGCCATTGCCGTTAACGATGAAACATCCTCTCTATTTCGCTCAAAATCTGCCAAGGGTTGTAGTTAAATTCATGTAGTTGGCATACACTAAATAAATAATACCTGAAATATGCAAAAACCAAAACAACCTAAAATATTGAATAGTGGAATAAATATTCCAACCAAAAGTAATTAATCAATATCTGCTCCGCACAAGCCAAACTGATGTCGCCAAGCACATACGCAAGTACATGTGGTTGTCAAGTAATATAGGATAGTGGAAGCCCGTATACCGTACTCCATCGAGAGATTTTTGTTAGATTAATTGTTTAGTTTGAATCCTTATTTCATTATTCATGAAAACAAAATTAGAGTTTTGCAAGAGCTTTGAGTGTACTTCTACAAAAACTTGAAATATAACTTAAATCTACTAAAACCTCGTTTGCAAGAGAGTTGTGATTCAAATGATGATTAAGATTCAGGGTTTTGGAACTATCACAATCAGGATGAGTTTTAGGGTTCAATTACACTAAACTAAATCTTCCAAAGGTCAAGATAGTTTCAAGTTACAAACTCATTACTCAACTTATTTTTCCGAATAGTCAAGAACTATCTCACTAACCCTAGCACCTATATCCCTATGATTGTAGGAGAATTGTAGATGATCAAGTAAAGATATTTGATTCAACTAAGTATGGCTGTGGTATATTCTATGCACAATAACGAAATCAATTCGTAAATCTTGACAAAGAATCAAAACCTACTGATGCTTTTTTGACCTCATTCATTCCTCTTCCGAGCTCAACCAATGAGCTAATAGAATTTATTTAAAATGTGATCATACTAACGAACAAACATAAATCAAGTAAGCATAAATAATCCTAAGAAGAAGATTTAAATATCTAGCATAAATGAACCTTAACTATAACCATCAAGCTTGTGGTCAGAACCCTAGATTAAAGATGTTTAGACATTCATGTTCAAGAGTAAAATCATAAGAATCATCATTTGAAAAACCAACAAAAGTAATAAGTAATGAAGAAAAACCTAAGAAGAAAATGAAACTCCTTGTCTCTTGTCCCCCCCCCAAATGTCGTAATCCCTAAAATTGCCCTAGTGATGTATTTATACACTTGGTAAAAAAATTCCCCTTTTGCCCTTAAGTAACACAACTTTTGTACTTAGAAAATATCTTCTCGCATAAAGGCTGGCGTGCCACTTCACCCAATGCGCCAGACTTGGCTTGAACTTCTTCCTCGGTCTCTGGCTCCTAGCGTGCCACTCTACCATTTCACCAAGGTGTTGATAAAAAGTTTTTTTAGTTTAGTTGTTGGCGCGCCACTTCTCAATGCACTAGAGTGTTAGAAAATTTTCTCAAGTTTAGTATTTTCTGGTGTGCCACTTCTCTCAGTTCACAAGGTAAGTTGACAAAGAACTCCTCTAAAGTTTAGTGCTTGGCGCGGCACTTCAACCATAGCACCAACTCCGAGCATAATTTCTCTAGGAGTTTGAGGCATTGCATGCCACTTCTCCCAATTCACCAGGCCAAGTTTTCCTCGAATTCTTCTTTCTTCACACCTTGCACCTTTTTTGAGTATTTTCCTTGTGTTACCCAAAAATCATCTAGACACTTCTATTAGCTCTTTCTATAAACACTTTCATATAATCTTTAATTTTATAAGGATAATCTTCAAAAATGATGGAATATGGGTAAAAAGTGACAAGAGAGCGTATTTAGTGGGCGATAAATATGCCCAAGATCAGCCCATTAAGCAATAACGTAAGTACCGCCCATCGCCCAACCTTATTTATTTCAGCTTCTTGTTTGATGCCCAAATCATATCATCCCTATCCAACTTCATGCTACTTGATTAAGGATTACTTCTATATTTTGCAACTAAGAACCAAGATAAATCAATGCAAATTATCAACCAAAATCCAAGTGAAGAAGGTCATTGCATAGATGAAGAGAGGCATCTATGAGTGCTTTTGTTGTTGCATTTTGAAGCATGTTTACGATGTCTTTTGATGCATTTTTGGAGAAGTATTAAGCTATATATATACCTTTTGGTAAATATTGGATACAAGGAAGGAGGTAAGGGATTATTGTAATACCCTCCCTAAGACTAGATGAGAGAAATGGAAATAAGTTCAACAAAAAAACTGCATTTTCACTAATACGACTCGCCACGAGTCGTAGGTTATAGCATGGGTCATGGAAAGACCAGTGGATCAGGTCAGAGATTTTTCTCCCCAGACCAAGAGTCCCTACAATAAGTCATGGCATGGGTATGACACGATCGTGAAGTCGTTGCAAGTCTGCTATCTGATTGATGGTAATGTGCGATGGTATGACTCATAGGATGGTGTTACTGATCATAGTAATATTCGTGAAAATATTCAGAGGGTTGGAGGTTTTGTACTTGTTCAGTACGGGCGATGAATGAGAGTTTCCTTCCTTTCACTTATGTGCAAATTTCTCTCTCAAGTTCATGAATTCAAGTGTTGATTCAACTGCATTTGATCCTATGGGTTTTATCCTAATTTCACGAAATTTCTTATGATTATTTATAATAATTCTCTTCGTGTTTCAAAATATATTTTAAGATTTATGGGCAGATATTATAACTATTTTTATTATTAAATTTATTATTTCAAATTTTAGAAAATTATGCCTAATTATGCAAGTTACATAATATGTCAAATTTACAATTCTATTGTGATTTTTATTCTCCTATGCTCTAATTTATGATTTACCATATGATTTTCTACAAGTACTCTTCATGTTTTATGAATTTCAAGTATGGTGAGTTTCTCAAGCATGTATGTTCTTCATGACTTATGAGTTTATGATTTTGGTTGACTCACGGGCCCTTACTTCATAGCTAATCATGTATTTTAAGTATGATCAAGTATGTTATAATTTAACTATCCATGAACTTCAAGTATGATTTCACGATTATTATATGAGCTCCTCATGTGCATGTTTTGGGAGAAATATCTAGCACCAAGAATTCCCGAGTTTTAGGTAAACTCCGTGGAACTATGCGCTGATGAAGGTTTATATTCATGGACTCTAGGTGGGTCCCTATGGTGATATCACACCACTTACGTCCGTTATCTAGCAAGCTTGGGATGGCTCTGCCCAGGTGAGCGAGATAGTTGGGTCATCATGTAAGTTCTATCATGATTGTGTCGGTTAAGATGAGTCCTCCCATTGTTCCTTATGTTTTATGCATGATCATGATTATGATACTTCAGCTCAAGTTATGTTTTACAAGGTTTTGTCCAGTATCTAGAAGACATGAAAAGTGCAATCATTAGCATAGAGTCTGAACATATGGCCCTCGGAACATGAGGACTCACCAATAAGCTGATAACAATCTCGGAAGCACTACCGAGGAGGGTGAGCCTAAGAGTCGGGTCCTTTATCATGAAATGATACAGCACGGAAAGTATGCAGTCAGTACGTGGAATGTACTGAGTACGCAAGGTAAGTAAAACAAACATTTAAAACATATAAAACTCATAAATGATCGTAAGAGTAGGGCATCATGCTCGTATCATAAACATCGTGTATCTAAACATCGTAACATAATATAAGGCTCAAGGTTTTCAAAACATTCATAATGCAATCGTAATCATAATCATAAGAGGAAATATTTATTGGACATGACTTGAGCCAATATACATAATCATAACATGCATAAATCGTGAGGAACAGTGGGAGATTCTCTTAACCGACATACCCCATATGAGCACACATGAAGCACGACTTGTAACCCTAGTCGGGAGGGTGTTCGTACCTTGCCAAGGGTAGAACCATGAAAGTGCAATATCACCATGAAAAGGGCCATTTGGGCCAAGGACTAGCATGAAGGGGTCCCAACATACCTACGGTGGCACATAGTTCATGAGATCCGGGGCTTAACCTAAGCCCTGAATCTATTCAGTGTTCAATACTACTCCTAAAACATATATAGTGCTCATAATAATACATGCATGTGTTCATGGGCTAGTTAAAAAATGATAATCGTAAATATGCTTGAACATAAGTGATCTAGCCTTGACATGAGGCCCGTGAGTCGGCCAAAAACATAATTCGTGATTTATAGGATTCATACATAATTAAGATCATGCATATAGCTTGAAATTTATGAAATCATAATGGGTAACATAATAAATTCATAATTCAAAACATAATTCATGTTGGGATCGTAAATAACATCGATGGAATAATAGATCATAAATCGATTCATCAGGGGGCATGCATAATTAAGCCTAATTGTTTAAGAAGTCGGAAATCAACAATATTATAATCAATTTAAATCTCAAAAGATGATCAAAATCCATAGGTCATGATAATGTTTCAAAATCACAAAACCCATAATTAAATCATTAGTTTTTCAATAGATCAAAATACAAAAACCCATGAGTTTTTGATAAATTTTAAGTAAAATCGTAGTGTAGGAGCATGGGTGTGAAACGATTCACACATTTATGACCTTACATACTTGGGATAGCTGATTCTCAACTTTCCTAGATTTCCCAAGAAGAAATTGAGGAAGAACACCTTGAAATCACCTAGATCACCCTTCTATCACCTTCCCAAACCTTTGCATGAATGAATGAGGGCTTAGGTTACTCTATTCCCTCTTAAACTACCCTCTCTTATGTTAACGACGTAGTATAGGCCTTAGGAATTTAGATATTACGAAAACACCTTACTTAAATCGCAGAATTTTACTGACTGCCAGTCCCCACGAGGGACTGGACGACTCGTCGCCAGGGACCACGACTCGTGGCCTTGAGTCGTCAGGTACACTGCCAGAATTCACCTAGGGACCCCACAAAGGACACCACGAATCGTGGTGGGTGACCATGACTCGTGGTCACCATCCATGGTTCACACTGCCCAACCAAATTTAGGGGACCCCACGAATCGTGGTGGCTGACCACGACTCGTGGTCATCACCCATGGTCCCTACTGCCTCAAATCCTTAGTCATGCATTCCATCCTCGCCACGGGTGACCTCACGAGTCGTGAGGTCTGACCACGACTCGTTGTCACCCCCGTGACCTCTCAAAACTCTGCCAAGCCCAGTACTAACCATGAGTCACTTCACGACTTGTGGTCCCACCTAACGAGCCACCTCACTAGCCGTCCTATGACCTGGTGCGAATTTCTAGTTTTTCTCCATTTTGGCTCTCGGGTCTGATCCTTAGGTTCTTGGGGTATAACAATATCTTCCCCTTGGGAACGTTCATCCTCGAATGTTAGAAACATGTAGAAAACTCAAAAACCATTTATCACCATATACAAATACTGACCATTTAAGCCGAAAACTGACGGAATGACTACCTCCAAAAAGAACTACATAGCTGAATTGGATTCATACACCATATACATATACCATATCATAAAAATAACTTGTACCCATGAACAGAACATGAAAACTGATTAGAGAATTAGGGGAAAACTAATATCCAAAACTGAAACTGAGCCGGTAGAGAACAGGTGTGGTATCTAGCCATCATATCCTCTTTGGCTTCCTAGTAGCTCCTTCAACATGTTGATTTCTCCATAATTCTTTAACTGAAGCTACTTCTTTTTTCCTTAGATTACGGATTTGACGATCTAATATTTCCACGAGTACTTCTTCATAGCTGAGGCTGTCTTTTACACCAAGGCTGTCCACCGGGACTACTAAAGCTGGATCACCCAAACACTTTTTCAAAAGTGACACATGAAACACAGGATGAACTGAAGATAACTCCGAGGGCAAGTCC
>JACEIK010002846.1:178848-191096 GCA_018107945.1 Datura stramonium
CCCCAAATAATTTCATAATGAATGGATATCCATAATTATTAACACTGATATTTACAACAAAAACCAATTATTTACTGTATCTTTTTTAACCAAATGGCTTGAAAGGCATAATTTAAAAAGATGAGGAGAAAATCAAAAAGAGATTTTATTTTTCAAAATTGGAAGGCATTTCTACAGAGATCTATACAAAGATAGTCAAGCATAAACTCTATATCTCGTGGCTGAATAAGTTTGAGGTTCATTAACACTTCTCTTTTTGAACTTTTACGCCAGAAACGACCAGTCAGCATCTGGACTGAACCACCAACCACAAGAACATAGTTACGAAGCTTCTCGAAGTATAGTAGTAGGTAAGGCCAAAGCTACGAACCACGTTAATCTCACCCACAAAACCCCATTTCCTCTGTTATTCTGATCGAAGAACAGAAACCATGGCTTGGATGACACGATTCTTAGCTGCTGTAGCGTTCTTGGCAATTGGAGTACTCTTTTCTCCAGAAACTTTCGGATCAAAATCAGACGGTCAACATCCTCCAAAGCTCGCAACTTTTCTCAAATTGGCTCACCTCCTCTGCTTCTCCACTGCCTTTGGCGCTGCTCTCTGGGTCACTTTCATCGGTGGTATCATCATGTTCAAGTATTCCCCTTTATCTTTCTCTAGTTGCCTTTTTCTTTCCCCGTATTAATCAACTATGTCTCAGTCCCAAATTAGTTGCGGTTAGCTATATTAATCCTTTTGTATCTACTCGTCCATTACCAGAGGTATTACTTCTATTTTTCAACCTCTATTTCGTCTAATTTTAGTTTCTCCTCCCCTATTTCGAATGAGTTTATTTGAAATAGTATCAATTAACTTCACTTTAGTTGGTGCCTGTTAAGTGAATCCTCTATGCTCACTCGCTTATTGGGTTTTCAGATAATTGGACGCTTCCCTTGTACCTTTGCCTGTTTTTGTTGTAGGAATTTGCCCAGGCATCAGTTCGGGAATCTGCAGAGTAAAATGTTTCCTGCGTACTTTTCCATGGTGGGGGTGTGTTGTGCTGTGTCCGTGGGTTCTTTTGGTTACTTGCATCCTTGGAAGGCTGCGTCTGCTGCTGAGAAGTACCAACTTGGTTTCATTCTTGCTGCATTTTCTTTCAACCTCAGCAATCTCTTTGTCTTTACTCCTATGACCATTCAGGTACTAGACTGTATTATGTGATGTAACATTTTTATGTCCAAATGAGTAATGATAGGCTTGGCTAGTCCAATTGTGGCGTGCAGTTGTCACAGCAATTATCCCGAGGTTACTGAAAATAGATAGGATAACCAGATGTCCATACAATATGCATGGGATTAGCCGCTTCAATGGGATCTTTTATCCTGGTCGGAGGAGAAATTACCAAACAGCCACTTAGTTTGTAAACTTGGATTTTTGAAACTTAGAATCCATTGGATTGTCTTAAATGAAATGATATGGTTAAGGGAATAAATTAGTTAATTAATGGTCAACTTCTTCAAACACAGCCCCTTAAGATAAGGAATACGATGGTTACATCAGAAAAAGAACCTTTATGCCACAGCAGATGGCCAAACTGCAATTTAGAAGGAGTTTCACAAGTGATTAATGCTATACTAGAATATACAGCTGTGTTGCTATTTCAGAAAAGTTTTACCTATAGGCCTTACAGGCTTTTGGAATGCTAATGCAGGCTTACAAGGTGATGTCCTTTTGAGCGGAAAACCACTTTTAATGGGTTTACCTTAAATTTTGGCCCTTGGTTTTACCTTTAGAATGTCAACAGTTATCATTTCTTGGTTTCTGAGGCCCCTGATAACTTGAGACTGCTAGGAGCTGTCCTTTAAACATTTTGTTGTTACTTAGGAGAAAAGAATGCTTAGTTTTTCTGAGGGTCCTTATGACTAGATACTGATAGGAGCTGTTCTTTAAACATTTTATTGTTATTCTGGAGAAAACACTACTTGTGCCAGAACTAGAAAATGACAAAAAAGTGTGTGGATTAAATTGAAGTGAATCCAAAGGAAGCCTGACCAGCGTGTCTTTGGGACTCTAAGGAAATTGGGAGAGGCGCAAGGCCCTGATAAAGCTTCGCTCTACTCCCTATACTTGGAAATATGGAAAAGACATACAAGATCCCATGAACTTATTACAAGGTGGGTAAATTCTTTACCATGCTTTTTGCACCTCCAGTAACCTTGCGGTAGCGAGATAGGCTGGTCCACTACTTATAGTTTCAAACCAAATGATTTACCCCTTGCTATTTCTTCAGGCTTAACACTACTAGTTTCCCCACTAAAACATCTACACCTTAATCCTTACATAGTTGTAGTCGGATAGAATTTTCATCTTGCTATCCAACTAGATCTGGACACTTTCTTTACAATAATCAATCTTTTGATTTTTAAGGAAAAATTATGAGTTATTTTCTACCGATGCATATATGAATCTTTTCCTTCCATCCTGTTCTAATCTTTCTGTGCCAGGACAGATCCCAAGAGAGATTGTAGGCCTTTTGAGACATCATCCTTCTATGTGATTTTGGCTTTCGCATTGTGGAAATAGTAAAAGTTACAATTTCCCCTTAGTATCTAAACGTTACTGATTAATTATATAGGAATACAATAATCTTATAACTATCTTAACTATATTGATACCCTTGTGCTTTCCACTATGTTATTCTCCTGGTACGTTCATGCAGCTCCCTATTGTTACTTAAGTTATAGAGGAAAAACAGAATTGATTAATTACGTTTTTCGATGCGTACTCTAAATATTTTTTAAACTGAGATTTCGATATAGAAGGAGCTCTTTATTTCTTCACCGTGGGTTCTCACATCATTTTCTTGAAAAGATATAATATCACCGTGGGAGAATTTAAAATGAGTAATGTTAACTATTCCATTATTCACACGAACCCTTCGTGTATATTCATGATTTTATCCTCCGGTTGGGTGAAAAGAATAGTAGTCACCGGCAACGGTTTGTACTCTGCCCAGGATCGGCCAAATTAGTGAGTTTCAAAACTAGAAAGGGTTAATGTGCATTTTTACAAACGGGTTAATAATGTTGAGCAGGGAGTAAACACAATAGGTTAGGTTGCTGGGATTTAGAGACCACAACTATTTGTTACCTCACTATTGAATTTTGCTTGGTTATAAACTACCAGACGTCATGTTTGCTGATAGAGTTATAAGATCCCTTAAAAGATAAAACAGAGGTTCTATCATTGGAAGATGATGGGATTATTTTCTAGCCAGTGGCACTAATTGCAAAATCAGCTCTTTTGTTGAACCTACCCAGGGAAATAGAAGAAACAGAAACTAACTAATATTAGAGCTCCTTGCAAGTACCACCTGTTTGATGGTAGCAATGGTAGTGCCATCGATATCTACTTATCAGAAATAATAATTAGATATTTAAAGAAGTAATAAATGAAAAAAAAAATGGAAAGGTAACCAATTCCCTAAGAACATAGAATGTTTCAGGAAGAAAACAGTATATAATCTGGATTACTTATCAAAAAGGAATAACATATTTAATCAGTTGAGCTTCTCACTTTCATTGTAAACTAATTTTGATAAGTACTTGCAGAATATGCTTGTGAAAGGTCTAATATGAACAACCAACTGCACCAAGGGTGCAGCCTAGTGGTCAATTAAGTGGGTGCAAAGCTTGTAGATCTTGATTCAAATCTTGGTAGAGACAAAAAAAGTGGATGATTTTTGTGCATCTTCCTAAGCCTTGGTCTGGTACCTAGTACATGTGTTTGTAGGGATAGTAAGTACTTGGTGGAATAGTGAATGCACGCAAGTTGACGGGGGCATCTCCATAATTAAAAGAAAAGGTCTAATATGAATAGTCATTTGTGAATACATAAAACTGATAAGGAATTCCCTATTTGGACAACCCCCTTTCTTTTGCGATTTGCAGGAAAATTGAAATTCCTAAATATCGAATTTTAAATATTGTCAATGATTTTTTATTTCCTCTTTTACAGGATCTCAAAAGTTAATGTTCCGGTCCTATGCTTCCAAGTTTTGCTTTTCTGACAATGGTGATATGGTCTTTATATAATCACACAGTCTGGTTCGTTATATTAGGGACCATGCACTGTGGATCCTTCCTTATTTAAGCAAAGACACTCCTAAGCTCTGCTGTCTATCATTCAGAATTCTATCAACATGTAACATGTATCTGAATTCGCTTAACCTCTTGAATCGGAATCCAGTATTGTCAAAGACGAAAAGCATAAAAAAAGGCTCCAGGTCTATCGGACTTTAAGCACAAAGAGCAATTAAAGTGTGAGCTTTAGTTAAAAAAGGTGCAACGGAAAAAATAAAAATTTATTATGTTAGGCAAGAAAAAAATAACAAGTTCATTCATAATGATTTAACAACTAAAAGATCATTTTGCCAATCATATTCATTGTTTGGTACCGTCCTGTTCAAGATAGAACTTATTGACAATGAGGTTACACCATAGTAACTTGCCTACACTAAAGCGCAACCTAAGTGACGCGAAGCATCTACCTTGAGCTTCTCAGCACTTCAGGGCTTAAGCATGCCTCAAATGAGCCTTTGATCGCTCACAGGAAAGGAAATTGTCTCTAAAGACTTCTAATCTTTTTGAATCCATGCAGATTTTGCGAATACTCAGACATCCCATTTCAGAGAAAAGATCCATATAAGCAATACCAACTTTTTGTAATTAAGGTCTAATCATGTCGGTTCATTAGGTCTGATGTGTGGTGGGAGAACTTATAATCTCTCTTCTTCTTCTTCTTCTTCTTCTTTTTATAATAAAGGTGGTGTATAGGCTAGCTTACGCGACCTCGACCCTTCCACCAAGTCCCTTTTATATTCCACTTGCCCCAATATTGGGTTACTCTGCCCACTAGTCTACCAGGATTTAGGCAGATGGGAAGAATCAACTAAACTTATTTTGCCTTTACTAACATATGAATCCAGGCCTCCCATGATTTTCATCCACTTAATTGATCGTTAGGCCACAACTTTGGATGCTACAAGTTTCTTTAATCTCATTAGAAATTTTCATCTCAGTAGAAATGTAGAGAACTTTTAGCAGTGTAAAACCTTGATTATGGAATAGTGGAATGAAATGGGTCCAGATAGAGATAACGATGATTCAGGAAACCACCTAGGTTGTTTGTGCCATTCGTCAAACTGATTTTTCTTTAACTCATGTCTTATTAAACATTACTAAAATGTATTTTGATGCAGTTTTTAAATTTGTATATTTATTGTACAAAATATTTGAACGGATGTCTGCATTCATACTGAAAATTGTATCATTTCCCTTCATATATTCTGCCCTATGCTTCTTCTTGAGATAGAAAGTATTGTATAGATGCATGCTCTAAGGAATTGCTAACTTTATTGTTTGCGTCCTGTCTAGTTATTTATCCGCTGTTTAAAGTACAAGTAGCAAGCAGTATTTGATCTTTTACCTGTTTTCGTTTACATATGCCAATAATTTTTCTAGATTAATTCATACAAATAGGAGTTGTCCTATATTTACATAAACAACTAATAATGTGGTGAACGAGGTGCCACTTACTTTGGCACGTAAATGGATTTTTCTATACTCAATAAGCCATATATACATTGTATTTGGTAATAGTCTTTCTTATTTCTCATCTCTTCTGGGAAAGGGAGGCTGAGAAAGAGCATTCCAAGGGTGATGTTTGGCAAGATAGGTGGCAGTTATGCTGAAGAATAGTGTCTCAGCTCCACTATCCCATTCTTCATGAAAGGTATTGGCTGAGGTTAGTTTGAGGATAAGAGTGTCAACTAGTGGTATTGACCATTCTCAGTGTACTCATACTGCTTGGAATTGGAACCAAGGGTTACTGCCAATGTCTCATCTGCCCTCTGCCCAACCGCAACAGGCCTTTTTGGAAGGAAAAAGTTCTTTTTATATCATCATACATCATCCAGCAGGCTGGGAGATGTGCAAGCTAGCAGAAGTGTATTTTCTTCCTGTTTTTCTTTTGAATATGTTTCCCCTTCCTGTTTTCATGAGTTCAAGATAAAGTCTGACAAAGCAATTAATGAATGGCAGAAACAACCTCGCAAGAGCTTTTAGCCCTAAGACCTGAGTTCCCTTAGGGCCTCAATTTGTCTAGTTGGATGTTGTTGAATCATGAGCTGCTGGTGGCCATAAGCGACAAAGGGTAGAGTTACACTGAAGGATAGCATTCTTACCTACACTTTTCCATTCTTGATATATGGACTCCTTCTGTTCCATTTTACGTGTTTTAGTTTAAAGAAGATTTTTGAATCTTATGGTATTAAATTCAAGGTGCGTTTAACATACCAAAAGTACCGTGTGAATCTTGTGGTTTTAAACATGTCTTGTCGTTTCCACAAGAGAGTGTCATTAAGGGTAAAGTGAGAATGTTGGAATTAAAAACTTACTTAATATAGAGATACATTCTTTATGACACATAAATTGAACTGGAGGGAGTACTTGTCAATCTTAGGGATAAGAGTGGTAACTATTGGTAAAGACTATTCTCATATTGCATCAAGTTTTGTTGGAGTTGGATCTGAGGGTGACTTCCAATGTCCCTTTTTCCAGGTGCCCAAAAGATGTGGGCTATTCATGAAGGGAAAATCCACTTTATATCATCATGCATCATCTATCAGGGGAATGTGCAACGTTAGCCTAAGTGTATTTAATTCTCCCTTCCTGTTTCTAGAAGTTCATTAAGCTTAAATCACTTACAGATATTGAGGTATAGTGTGGAAGATAATAGCTTATGGAAAAGAGTAATCTGTTGGGGTTTGGAAGTCCATAAGACTACAGTGGGATACCTTCTTTGCAAATTGTAATATTCAGGCTGGTAACGGAAGAAAGACACTGTTTTGGAAAGATAATTGGCTAGGGCATGGGTGCTTAAAAGACCTCTTTCCTGATTTGTTCAGCATTTCAATTTCTCCAAATGCTAGTTTAAACACAATTAAGGTGTTGCAAGGGTGGAAAATTACCTTCAGAGGGGCTCTGAATGACTGGGAAATAGGAGGAGCAGTGGAGTTTTTTAAGAGCTTGGAGGATTTTAAGGGGTTCTCAGTTGCAGACGACAGATTAAACTGGAGACCTAACAAGGATGGGATTTTTCAGTCAAATATGCATATTTCAAAATCAGTTCTGTTGACTGGCCTTGAAAGTTTATTTGGAAAACTAATGCTCCTACAGAGGTTCTCTATTTCCCCTGGCTAGTGGCAAGAGAGGCAGTTTTGACTCGAGAGAAGTTAAATAGAAGGGGCTTCCAGTTGTGTTCTAGATGTCTGCTTTGTGGTTCCAACACAGAGACTAATAGCCATTTGTTTCTTCATTTTTTTTTAACCGACCAGCTATGGCAACTCTTTCTTAACATTGTGGAGATGAAATAGTGTATGGCTGACAGTATGGGAGACATAGTTAGACAGAAGAAAGGGTGGAGATTGGTTCCGGCTTGCATATGGTGGTCAGTTTGGAGGGAGAGAAATTCCAGAGCTTTTGAAGACAGGAACAGTCAGTTGCAGATTATTAGTGAACTTGCTAGGAAACTGTAATTGATTAGAATTTTTTTGCTGGTTTTTGGGCTTCAGCACTGCCCTAGTGCTGTTAACAATTTAATACTAATGTTACCAATCTTTAAAGAAAAAAAAAACCTTACAATGTAGAAACATATTACTATCTTGTTGAGAGCTTCAAGCCCAAAGATATTGAGGTTCTTTGACTTTGTTTATGTACTGATGATAACGAGCAGCAGGTGATTTTCTCTGCATTGATGTATTTCACTATTTGATCCAACATTGTGATATACTAAGTATGGGTTTACATAATTGGATAATACAGCGGCTTCATTTATTTTTTTCGTTTTTGAAAAATGGGTGGTCTACTGCAGACGAATATGTTAGTCTTGATATTGAGATGACATCTGGAATCTTAGCACTGCTCTGAATTGGGAGATGCTCTGGTGCAGAACATCTCACTTATGTTAAAATTAGTAGTTGAAAACTGTCCCAGAAAATTCTTTTGATTAGTTTCTCAGTGGACTCTGATGCGAATAATGCTTTTAATGTTGGCAGATGATGACGCAAAGGCATAAGATAGAGAGAGAGGCGAACATCGGGGAGGAAGTTGGGTGGACTAAAAATCAGGAAGTCGCAAAGGTTAATCCAAAGCTTGCAGCGATGAACAAGAAATTTGGGATGATTCACGGCCTATCTTCCCTTGCTAATATTTTCTCCTTCGGTTGCCTCGCAATGCATTCATGGTACCTTGCAGGAAAATTGGATCTCTAGGTTGTTTAGATAATGCTTGCTGTCAGAGATGCCAAAATCGCTTAATGAATCGTATGTCTGCTACTTTGAACCGTTACTCTAATGGCTTCTGTATTGTGTTAAATGTAACTTTGACACGCAAGTGGAATAAAAGTACACAGGTTATCCGCCTGAAGTCTTCGTCCAAGAAGTTTATATACTGAACTTACCAAATTGTTTTGCATTTCATGTTAGCGTAAAATTTGATTAGAGATAGGCTTAAGTTCATATTTAAGCTTTTATCAAAAGTTGCTCAAGTTGTGTAGCTTTGATATCAAATGAATTTGCGGAATGAAGAGTCCAGGAACAAAACAAACAAACTAAAAGATAAGTTCATCATTATTGGAATGAAACAAGTCTTAATGGAACCAAAATAGAGACGTAGTTGATAGATGGAAATATAAGTTGGTTGCTGCGTGCAAGATTGAATTTGATGTTGACCCAAAGGGAGTCTCCCACGGAAGCACATAAATTTTTACTAGAAAGTTTCTTTGTAAATCCACCAAACCTTCCTAACTTATTGGGGTATGCATAATATTGTGATTGATGAATGTAGCTGGTTGTCGGCTTTATGAACGGAATGACCTAAACCAAGACTTTTCCGGACCCCCACGAAAAAAGGGGACTTTTAAACCTTAGATTAAGGGATGCTATTTGAATTCAACAAACGTGTTTAATGTTACATGATGTCGATGTTCCTTGCAGACTAGTTTTGGGGTATTTTTGCAAAATAAAATATAATAGTGATACATAAAAGGAAAATCTTAGTAAGTCAATCAGTTGATACTTTAATTTTTCACCTTATAATTTTCTCTCAATTTTCTCTATCTCCACTTTATTTTATTTTTTTTCAAAAATAAATAAATAAGAAAGAAAAGATAGTGATACATAAAATTGAAGTGTTTTTGTGACGTCTCTATATGGAAGTTCCAGTGTTATAAGTTTAATCTTATATTGCTCCAAGTTTATAATAAACTAATGGGTCAAAATCATTATACATTTTAACTTTGTTTTAAAAATTAAATTCATTCCTTAATTTTGAACAATAAATATTCTTCTTTCCTTTATCTTGTGCCATGTCTATTTTATTTGGCATTTTCAATCCTCCATCCGTGTAATGTTTTAAAATATTATTTATAATTTTTTTAAATCTCGATATTTATAAATTCTTATTTATTTATTTATTGGTAATTAACTGCCATTTTCGTTAATCACCAAAGTAGAAACATTAAAAAGTCATATCATAGCTAACAGTGCTAGATATCTAAAAGGGAAATCTCAAATACTACAGACTAGTATCTAAATCCTGTAAGATTAAGATAGTCTTAGAGTTAGCCCTAACATTACACAAGTAAGTAATTTCTTTTGCTAAATGATCCCAGTGTCTACATTTGTTGTAAATATTCTTTAACTTGAAGAGGTGAGCACTGGTAGTCTTCCCTTTGGCATTCTTGATGATCCATTGGAGATGCTCATTCCAACAGTTAGGCAGGATGATCTGCTTTCCCAATCAGATTAGGAGTATGCTCCACAGCTTTTTAGTGTAGCTACGTTCTACCAACAGGCGTGGTCTCTAGTTTCATCAGCATTTAAGCATATAGAGCATTTTGTGTCCACTGCTATACCCCATTTGGAGAGCCTGTCAGTTGTGAGAAGTCTATCCTGTACTAATAACATTAGATAAACCTAGCTCTCGGTCTAGCATCATTATGGAAAGTAGGCACTTTTAGGTTACTCTTGGTTGATCTCCTATGAGCTTCAGATAAATGTGTTTGATGGTCATTTTTGGTCTGCGGCTGTGAATATTTACTAGGATGTCTTTGGTCTCCATAATTTTTTTAATCATCCAACAAGTTTGGTGGGGAGTGTCAATGTCATGTAGCATGGCTCCCTTTATATAGTATGTATGAATTCATTTGATTCATAGTTTATCTTTTTTTTTTCTGAGCTAGTTCCCAGTAATTATCACGACTCGAGCATAGGTCCAGACCGAGATACGGAACCTAAAATCACGAATGGCTCCAAGTCGACCCATGACATGAACATAGCGGTTAAAGAGCATACATTAATGGAAACTGATAAACTAAACATGAATAAGCAGCAAAAGTCTACACATATAATGATCATAAATAGAGTCAATACTGACAAGCTGAGATTCTACATATTGTCTGAAAAATGTCTAACATAACTGAAGAGCTGATGGGGCAACATCCCCAACTAGCTCGATAAAAGTCTGTAACTTAAATAACAAAACAACAAACTAAACTGAATGTCCTCGGAAGATGTGGACTCACCAACACTGGCTAAACTGGACTAATACAAAAGCAAGTCTAATGGCGTGGCTGAGTCTGATCGCTCGAACTTGTATCATAAAATGATACAACATAGAGTATGCGGTCAGTACTTTGAATGTACTGAGTATACAAGGTAAGTTAAAACGGACTAATAAATTACATAAGAGTTCATAAGAGTAGGAAAGTTCAAAACATGAAGTGATAATTATTACATAAACATGAGGGCTCGGTTTTCAAAACTATTCATAAACTAGTCATAATCGTAATCATAAGAGGAACCTTGTAAATCATAACTTGAGCAAAAGTATCGTAAACATGACAATACATAAATCAAAAGGGAACAATGGGAGGACTCGTCTTAACCAACACCATCATGATAGAACTTACATGATGTCCCAGCTATCTTAGTAGGCAGAGCCTTCCCAAGCTTTTCAGGAAAGGGACGTAAATGGCGTGATACCACTAATAGAGACCCCGTAAGATTAACCATGAATATATACCTCAGTGGCACGTAGTTCTGAGACATTGAAATTTACCTGAACGCCGGGCCTACTTGGTACTAGACATTACTCCCATAAACATGCACATGAGGGCTCATGTAATTATCGTGAAATCATACATGAAGTTCATGGCTAGTTAAAACATAACATACTTGAATATACATGAAATACATGATGAGACATGAAACAAGGGTCCGTGAGTAGGCCAAAATCATAAACTCATAAATCATGAAGAACATACATGTTTGAGAAAATCACCATACTTGAAATTCATAAATCCATGAAGAGTACTTGTAGGAAATCATATCATAAATCACAAACCATAAATTAGGGCTTAGGAGAATCAAAATCATAATAGAATCATAAACTTGACTTTTTATGAAACTCGCATAATTGAGCATAATTTTTTAAAAACTTGAAACCATGAATTAATAATCAAAATAGGTATAAAATATGCCCATAGATCTTAAAACATGCTTTGAAATATAAAGAAAATTGACTCATAAATAGATCATAGAGAATTTCATTAAATTAGGATAAAACACCATAAGATCATGAACTTTATCTAGAACTTAAATTCATGGAGTTGAGGAGAATTTTTGAGCATGAGAGTTAAAGGAACTCTCATTCATAGCCCTACATACCTGGGTAAATCGAATCTACACTTGTCTTTGAAAGCCCAAGAGATTTGGAGAATAAATTGAAGGGCTTAAGCTTGATCTTCAATGAAAAACCTCTAAACTTACATGCATGAGAGTTGAATAAATTAGAATTGGTTAAACTCCCTTAATACACTTCTTTTAGGGCTTAAAACAATGTAGTTTAGGACCTAGAAGCTTAGGATTTATGAAAATACCCTTAATGAAAATTCTGAAAAATAAGCACTGCTAGTCATCACGACTCTCACCACGAGTCGTACCATGAAGTGACGACTCGTGGTTGTCACACCCCGCCTTGGGAAGCATGACTGGCACCTGGTGCCCTACTAGGACCTGGACTGTTGGACTATCTGAGCCTAAGCACTTCTGGTGCCAGGCTGGCTCTAACTCTGGATTCAAGAAAACGACGGGCTATATAACGGCTGTAAATACAGTCTCCGGCCGACTAGGCCTATAGCCACCTGT
>JACEIK010002847.1:0-22742 GCA_018107945.1 Datura stramonium
GACTCACGGGTCTCTTTATGGCTAGTCCACGTATTTCAAGCATGTTCATGCATCTTATGATTTTAACTAGCCAATGTACTTCACATATTTTTCATGATTACATTATGAGCCATGTGCATGTTTTTGAGAGTAGTATCTAGCACCGAATAGGTCGGGGGTTCTAGGAACTCAGTCCTCAAAATTATGTGTCAATGTAGGATATATTCATGTTAACCCTATATGGTCTCCTTAGTGATATTACGCCATGTCATCGTCCCTTGCCTTGACATGATTGGGGCGGCTCTGCCCACTTGAGAGAGATAGTTGGGGTATCATGTAAGCTTTATCATGACGGTCCCAATTATGATTAATCCTCCCATTGTTCGTTATGATTTTATGCATGTTCATGATTATGATAATTTGGATCAAGTTATGTTCTACGTATATAATTATGACTAGTTTATGAACTGTTTTGGAAACCTTGAGCCCTCATACCTAAATTATGACTATTCTTTCATGTTTTAAACATCTTACTCTCATAAACTGTTTATGCATTTTATTAGCTTGTTTTACTTACCCTGCATACTTAGTACATACAAAGTACTGACCGCATACTCTATGCTATATCATTTCAGGATAAAGGT
Source organism: Datura stramonium (assembly GCA_018107945.1). Lineage (NCBI taxonomy): Eukaryota > Viridiplantae > Streptophyta > Magnoliopsida > Solanales > Solanaceae > Datura > Datura stramonium. The sequence continues at coordinate 624 of JACEIK010002847.1, forward strand.
TCGGGCGATCAGATCAGCTATTCCGTTAGCCTTTCTCCCATATCAGTCCAGCTCAGTCCATGTGTTGGTGAGTCCTCATCTATTGAGGACATTCCTTCTAGTTATGTGTTTGTGATTTCCATTTCAGATTTAGAAGACTCGTTAGGGAGGTTGTCCCATCAGTCCATCTATGATGTCACAACCTGAACGTAGGCCCGTATCGAGACATGGGATAGGAACCCCGAGAGGCTCCAAATCGATCCATGGAATGAACATAACATCTACCTCAATCATAATAAAATGGAAGATCATCATGGATAACATAACGGAAGTCTGAACATAACATATCATCTGAATACATACATAAGTATGAAACTGAATACATACTATGTCTGAAAAACCTCTAATGCTGACGAGTTGATGGGACAAGACCCCAACTAACTCACTAAAGTCTGAAACTGGAAATATGAAATACAACTGATAAGAAGAGCCCTCAATAGATGAGGACTCACCAGCTGATACTGAGAAATGCTAACTCTAGAAAATCTGACTAGCGGCGGGACTGAGCCTGGATATCGGAGCCTGTATTATAAAACGATACAACATTGAGTATGCGTTCAGTATGTGGAATGTACCAAGTATGCAAGGTAAGTAAAACTGCTAAGTATGTAAAATCATAAATCATGCATATTATAAAACATAATCATGATTAGATTCTGAGAGTAGGCTTTTGCATACTATTTTTCTGAAATCATGATCTGAACATAATTGAATTGAATGACCCAAAGCTGAAAATTGATAATTATAAATAAAACTGAACATTGGGTCAAACTTGCTGAAAACATAATATCATGACTGATGATCATGCATAACCGATATCATGAGGAACAATGAGAGACTCGTCACATAACCGAAATTACCACGATAGTACTTACATGGTCTCCACTATCACACTCAAGTGGGTAGATCCGTCCAAAGCTTTGTCAGGGCTAAAGATGCTACCGTGATATTGATATCAAGCTTGAGGCTCCTTCGGGGCAGGGGAAGATCACAAGGGAGGTCCCAAAGTATATATGTAGATCTACGTTGGCGCTTAATTCCGAGGCACAGGGTTGACTGACCCTTAGCCTACTCGGTGCTAGACACTACTCCCAAAAATATGCATATGCTCTCCATCATTTTTCAATGAAACTGACCATCGTCTAGTGATGAAGCTGAATAATAATATACATGCAAAATCTGAAATCATAACATAAGGAGCCTTGGTTTAAACCATACCACAAGCTGAAAAATGGGAGTCTAGACTCCAAAACCATATGGTAAGCTAATACATGAAGTTTAGATAAATTCATGAAAACATACTCGATCATATGAGCTTTCCCAATACTTAAATATGCTTGACATAGACTTGATCATTCGAAAACATGAACATGCATGGGTAATTCGAAAATATACTTTCTTCATAAATATCTCATCATGCTTGAATACATATTTGATAGATCTCAACTTTAATGAACTTTCATGGATGGGCATCATAATTTATAAAACTTGAAATCACAATTTATAATTTAAACTCTGCCTATTAATTATAACTCAACCTTAGAGACATTCTTAGATCATACCCATGATTAAAACTTAGAGAATTCACACATTGGGTAAAAACCCATAGATTCATCAATTATAATTTTCTTGAATTGAGAGAGGATTGTGCATGGGTGTGGACAATTACACCCATTTATAACCCTACATACCTGAAGAAATCTGATTTCACAACTTCCTTGATTGCTAAATGGAAATTTGGGGAAGAACCTTGAAGAATCTAGGCTTGATCACTCCTTAAACCTCTAAGTTTGCATGCATGAATTGGAATAGGCTTAGAATGACTTAACCCTTCTTAAAAAACTCTATTATGAGCTTAAAACGACGTAGTTTAGACCTTAGAAACTTAGGAATTATGGAAAAGTCCTTAATAAATTCGCAGGGAAAAACATACTGCCAGTCCCAACGAGGGACTGGACGAGTCTCGTGATCTGCCTGCCGTGATCAACACTATCATTTTTTCCTCTGAGGGTCACCACGAGGGACACCACTATCGTGGTGACCAATTCATTACCACCACTATCAGAACTTTTTCATCCTTCAAGCACCCTTGGCTACGACTGACATAACGAGTCCTGGTGCTGACCACGACTCGTGGTAACATATGTGGTCACCCCAAAAACCAAAATTCCAAACCACGGCTAGAATCCACCCCACAAGTCACTCCATGACTCGTGGTGCACCCCACGACTCATGGAATGACTCATCCTATGACCTGGTGTAGAAAACTTTGTTTTCTTTATTTCAACTCTTGGGTCTGATCTTAGGGTTTTCGAGGTATTACAATATCTCCCCCTTGGGAACATTCATCCTCGAATGTGGAAAATCTTACTTAAAAGTAGAAAAATGAAATAATATACTCAAATACTGAACATCCAAAGCTGAAAACTGATGGAATGACTGACTCTGAACTGAACTACATGACTGAACTGAATTCATGAATCATACATACGTGCATTAACATGAAAGAAACTAGGGCACATAAACTTAACATGAAATTGAATAGAGTATTAGGGAGAAAACGGATACCTCAAGATGGAATTGAGCTGAAAGGGAATAGATGTGGGTATTTAGCCATCATATCTGCTTTGAATTCCCATGTAGCTCCCTCAACATGCTGATTCCTCCACAAAACATTAATTGAAGCTACTTCTTTGTTTCTTAGCCTTCGAACCTGACAATGCAGTATTTCCATCGGAACCTCCTCATAACTAAGGCTATCCTTCACATCTACACTCTCCACAGAAACAACTAGAGCTGGGTCACCCAAACACTTCTTTAAGAGCGATATATGGAAAATTGGATGAACTGAAGCTAGTTCTGATGGTAACTCCAACTCATAGGCCACCTTGCCAATACATCTTGCAATCTGGTATGGTCCCAAATAATGGGGACTGAGTTTCCCTTTCTTTCTGAACCTCATCACTCCCTTCAGGAACATCCAATCATCGACTTAAAACTCAAGTTCTCTCCTCCTCACATCCGCGTAGGACTTTTGGCGACTTTGAGTTGTTTTCAATCTTTCCCTTATAAGCTGAACTTTCTCTAAGGCCTCATGAATTGAATCTAGTACTATCAATGTAGTCTCACCGACTTCAAACTATCCAATAAGTGACCTATACCTCCACCCATAAAGAGCCTCAAACAGAGCCATCTAAATGCTAGAACGGTAGCTGTTGTTATATGCAAATTCGATGATAGGCAGATGATCATCCCAACTACCCTTGAAATCAATCACACATTCTCTCAACATATCTTCAAGAGTCTGAATGGTCCACTCATCTTGACCATCTTTCTGCAGGTGAAATGCTGTGCTAAGCTTGACCTAAGTGCCAAGTCCCTTCTGAAATGATCTCCAAAACTGGGAGGTAAAATGAGTACCTCTATCTAATATGATGTACAAGGGCACTCCATGCAATCGAACCAACTCCCAAAAGTACAACTTAGCAAAATCCTCTATTGAATCAATAGTTTTGACCCAAAGAAAATGAGCTGCCTTGTCAACCTGTCTACTACCACCCAAATGGAGTCATACTGTCAATGAGTGTGAGAAAAACCTGTAATGAAGTCCATATTGATCTCTTCCCACTTATAAGTAGGGATAACTATATCTTGGATAAAACCTCTAGGTCTTTGATGCTCAACCTTCACCTGTTGACAATTCGTACACTCTTCCACAAACTATGCTATGCCCTTTTTCATGCCATTCTACCAATAGAATTCTCATAGGTCATGGTACATCTTGGTGGAACCTGGATGTATAGAGTATCTGGAACCATGAGCTTCGTGCAACATCCTCTCCCTCAAGTCACTAACATCCGATACACACAAACGACCCTGATATAGGAGTACACCATCTCCCTGTTTGGAGAAGACCTCTACTTTCTGATTTCGAACGCTTCCTTCAACTTCACAAAATAGGATCCTCATTTTGCCTAGCCTTAATGACGGTCACCAAGGATGATTTTTACCCATTCTGCACAATGACACCACCATATGTCGAGTCAAAAAGACGAACTCCCAACTGTGCAAGAAGATGCACATCCTTCACCAATTCCTTCCTCTCCTCATCCACATGGGACACACTCTCCATGAAAAGCCTGCTAAGAGCATCTACCACCACATTAGCCTTGCTCGGATGGTAAAGGACACTCATATCATAGTCTTTAAGTAGATCCAACCACCTTCTTTGACGTAGATTTAGATATTTCTGGGTAAACATATATCATAGGCTTTTGTGGTCCGTAAACACATCTATATGGACTATGTACAAATAGTGTCTCCAAATCTTCAGGGAAAATACTATCGCCTACAACTCAAGGTCGTGAGTCAGATAGTTATTCTCATGGACTTTCAGCTGCCTGGAAGCATAGGCTATAACTTTATAGTGCTGCATAAGTACACAACCAAGGCCGATTATTGAGGCATAACAATATACCACAAACCCATTAGTGCCCTCGGGTAGGGTCAACACTGGTGCTTAGGTGATCTTCAACTCTTGGAAGCTGTTCTCATAAGCCTCCTACCATTGAAACTTCACTTTCTTCTAGGTCAATCTAGTCAACGGTGCTGGAATGGACGAAAAACCTTCAACAAACCTTCGATAGTAACCAGCTAAACCCAAGAACTCCTGATATCCAAAGGATTCACCGGTCGAGGCCAATTCTTTACCGCTTCTATCTTTTGAGAGTCTACCTGTAGAACCTTACTTGACACCACATCGCCCAAAAATGCCACCGAGTTGAACCAAAACTCACATTTACTGAATTTAGCATACAACTAGTGATCCTTAAGAGTCTACAGCACCACTCTCAAATGAGTGGAATGCTCCTCCTTGCTTCGAGAGTATATAACGATGTCATCTATGAACACAATCACGAACATATCCAGGTATGGCTTGAACACCCTGTTCATCAAATCCATAAAATCTGTAGGAGCATTCATTAGTCCAAAATACATAACTACAAACTTGTAATGACCTTATCAAGTCCTGAAGGCTGTCTTTAGAATATCGCTCTCTCAAACCCTGAGCTGATGGTATCCGGATCTAAGATCTATCTTTGAAAAGTACTTAGCACCCTGAAGCTGGTCAAACAAATCATCAAACCTGGGAAGAGGATACCTATTCTTGATGGTAACTTTGTTTAATTGCTGCTAATCAATGCACATTCAAAGAGAACCATCCTTCTTTCAGACAAATAACACTGGTGCACGCCATGGGAACTTGCTAGGTCTGATGAAACCCTTGTCTAAAAGGTCTTTCAACTGCTCCTTCAACTCATTTAGCTCGGCTGGAGCCATTCTATAAGGAGCAATAGATATAGGCTGCGTATCGGGGAGAAGGTCAATACCAAAATTGATCTCTCTCTCGTGAGGGATTCCCGGTTGATTATTTGGGAACACTTTTGCATACTCACATACTACTGGGACTGACTGGATAGTCGGGGTCTCGGACATAGCGTCCTTAACCCTAACTAGATGGTACACGCAACCCTTAGAAATCATCTTTCTGGCCTTAAGGTAGGAAATTAAGCGACCTACAGGCACAACTGAACTACCCTCCCACTCTAGGATTGGCTCACCTAGAAATATGAACTCTATTGCACGGGTTCTACAATTTACTGAGGCATAACATGCATATAACCAATCCATGCCGAGGATAACATCAAAATTGTTCATGGTTAACTCTACTAAATCTGCTGAGGTGACTTTCTGAAGAACTATGACAAGGCAATTTCGAGCTATTACTGAATCACCGAATGAAGTAGAGACTGAGAAGGGTTCTGATAAGATTTCAGGACTGACTCCGAAACTACTAGCAACATAGGGCGTCACAAAAGATAAGATAGCCCCTGGATCTAAAAATGCATATACATCAAGGAGGAATACTCGTAACATCCCAGTTACTACATCTGGGGAGACCTCTTGCTCCTGACGAGATGCTAGGGCATAAAATCTATTTTGACGTTGATCACCACTCACACTAGTGGGGGCCCCTTACTGAGATGGGTGTGCTGGCGGAGTTGCTGAATTAGAAGCTGGGCCTTGGCCCCTTTGATGACCCTTTCTAGTTGCTGGACAATCTCTAAGCATATGTTCGGGTTTCTCGCACCCGAAACAAGCACCTGAACCTGTAAGCACTGACCCACATGTCTCCGACCATATCTGCTACACTTTGGAGGGCAGGACTCTGCGGGTCTTCTACTCTGACCTATCGAACCTGATGCTCGCCCCCTCTAATCACGCCTGGATCTGGATGGCACCTCATAGTCGAAGGCATTAGGGCTGAACAACTCTGGTGGAACTGTTGACGGTGCCCACTAGGTCACTACTGGGAGAATCCAAAGCAATCAGTCCTAACCCTCTTGGCCTCTCTCTCCCACTAACTCATCTGTACCGCCTCAATTTGCTGGCGTATAGGACTATCCGAGCAAAGTCAATGTCCTGATGATGCATTGCGGTCCGTTAATCCTTGACTAAGTAGTCTTTTATCCCATGCATAACTGGCTCACTCAGGCTCTATGATCCGCCACCATCTTATGTGCATACCTAGATAGATAAGTGAACTCCAAGGCATACTCCTGAGCTGTCATCATCCCTTGCTTTAAGTTCAAAAACTCGGCCGCTTTGATCTCCCTCATCTAATGAGGGAAGAACCGATCCAGAAAAGCATCATGAAACTAATCCCAACCAATAGGGCCTGCTCCATTGCTCTACTATACTTCCATTGCTTGTACCAAATATGTGTAACCCCTTTCAACTTATATGAGGCTAGATCTGCACACTCCTCTCCGGTCACCCCCATGATCTGGGTGATCTTTAGGATCTCATCAATAAACTTGTGTGGATCCTCATCCACCTTCGACCCAAGAAACTCTAGAGGGTTCATCCTCAGAAAATCTCTGACTCTCACCACTACCTCATTCCCATTTTGAGGTACATGCGCTACCGCCTGCTGATTGACTTGGGTTGTCAAGGCCTGAGCTAACATCTTAATGGATGCCCTAAACTTAGCGTGTGTAACCAGCTCGGGTACGTGCTCATCATGGGCTGGTGGGACCTGTTGGTGCCCATCTCCATTGCCATTCTCGTGGCCTTTTTCATTTCCATTTCTTCTTCCGTTAACTCGGTGAGGAGGCATGATTCTGCGAATGTGTATAGCACGAGTTAGAAGGATAGAGAGACATATCATCGCACGACTTAGATCATGAAAGTAGGGAACATTTCCTAAATATTTCGTAGCCTCTTCGTCATAAGTGTGGCGCGCTTGACACCCATGAAAAAGACTCTACTTAACGTGGCTTTCAGACACCCTAGGATTCTTCAAAATTTAATGCTCTGATACCAAGTTTGTCACGACCCAAACATAGGCCCCGGATCGAGTCACTGAACAAGGAACCCCGAGAGGCTCCAAGTCGACCCATGACATGAATATAACATCTAACTCAATCATAATATAATGGAAGATCAACGTAGATAACATAGAGGAAGTCTGAACATAACATATCATCTGAATACATACATAAGTCTGAAGCTGAATACATACTATGTCTAAAAAGCCTCTAATGCTGACAAGTTGATGGGACAAGACCCTAACTAACGCACTAAAGTCTGAAACTGGAAATACGAAATACAACTGATAAGAAGGGCCCTCGAAAGATGAGGACTCACCAACTGAGATTGAGAAATGCTAACTATGAAAAATCTGACTAGCGGCGGGACAGAGCCTAGATATCAGAGCCTGTATCATAAAATGATAAAATATAGAGTATGCGGTCATTACGGAATATAGCGAGTATGCAAGGTAACTAAAACCGTTAAGCAAGTAAAATCATAAATCAAGCATATTATAAAATATAATCAAGATAAGATTCTGAGAGTAGGCTTGCATGCTATTTTTTTGAAATCATGATCTGAACATAACTAAATATCATAACTAAATCGAATGACCCAAAGCTGAAAACTGATAATCATAAGTTAAACTAACCATTGGGTCAAACCAGTTGAAAACATAATATCATGACTGATGAACATGCATAACTAAAATCATGAGGAACAATGGGAGACTCGTCACATAACTGACATTACCACGATAGAGCTTATGTGGTCCCGACTATCACACTCAAGTGGGCAGAGCCGTCTAAAGATTTGTCAGGGTTAAGGACACTACCATGATATCAATATCAAGCTCAAGGCCCCTTGGGGGTAGGGGATGCTCACAAGGGAGTTCCTAAAGTATATATTTAGGCCTACGTTGGTGCGTAGTTCTGAAGCACACGGTTGACTGACCCTTAGCCTACTCGATACTAGAAACTACTCCCAAAAACATGCATATGCTCTCCATCATTTTTCAACAAAGCTGATCATCATCTAGTGACGAAGTTGAATAATAATATACATGCAAAATCTAAAATCATAACATGAGGAGCCTTAGCTCAAACCATACCACAAGCTGAAAGAGTGGGAGTCTGGACTCCAAAACCACGTGGTAAGCTAATACATGAAGTTTATAAATTCATGAAAACATACTTGATCATCTGGTCTTTCCCAATACTTAAATATGCCTGACATAGACTTGATCATTTAAAAACATGAACATAGGCATGGGTAATTTGAAAACATACTTTCTTCATAAACATCTCATCATGCTTGAATACATATTTGATAGATCTCAGCTTTCATGAACTTCCATGGATGGGCATCATAATTTATAAAACTTGAAAACACAATTTATAATTTAAACATTGTAAAATCTGCCCATTAATTATAATTCAACCTTAGAAACATGCTTAGATCGTACCCATGATTGAAACTTAGAGAATTCACACATTGGGTAAAAAACCCATTGATTCATCAATTAGAATTTTCATTAATTGAGAGAGGATTGGGCATGGGTGTGGACAATTACACCCATTCATAACCCTACATACCTGAAGAAATCTGATTTCACAACTTCTTTGATTGCCCAATGGAAATTGGGGAAGAAACTTGAAGAAGCTAGGCTTGATCACTCCTAAAACCTCTAAGCTTGCATGCATGAATTAAAATATGCTTAGAATGACTTAACCCTTCTTAAAACACTCTATTCTAAGATTGAAATGACGTAGTTTAGGCCTTAGGAACTTAGAAATTACGGAAAAGCCCTTAATAAATTCGCAGGGAAAAACATACTGCCAATCCCAACGAGGGACAAGTATCGTGAGCTTCCTGTCGAGATCAACACTATAATTTTTTCCTCTGAGGGTCATCACGAGGGACACCACATCTCATGGTGTGTCCAACGACTCGTGGTGACCAAGTCATTACCACCACTGCCGGAACTTTCTCATCCTTCAAGCACTCTTGGCCACAACTAACATAACGAGTCATGGTGCTGACCACGACTCATGGTCACATTCGTGGTCACCCTAAAAACCAAAATTCCAAACCAAGTCCAGACTCCTCCCCATGAGTCACTCCACAACTCGTGGTGCACCCAACGAGTCACGATATGACTCGTCCTGTGACCTGGTGCAAAAAATTCTATTTTCTCCATTTCAACTCCTAGGTCTGATCTTAGGGTTTTCGAGGTATTACATATGAGTAGAGGCTTTTCAGACATGCATTTGTTAGTTGACTCAACTGTTGGATATGTCACTCTTGCTGTTATTTTATTCTATATAGACTTCCGCATATTCATGTTTATGTTTTAAGTTTTTTTTCTTTAATTCATGCCTTTGAGTTGCTATGTACATGCCATGGGTTATCTTGGAATCATTCGTGGTTATAGGTCCCGTATCTTGATCTGGGGTCCCAGCTCGGGTTGTGACAAACTTGATATCATAGTAAAGTTTTGGGTGTGTCTTGGGGTTTCTAAAAGCCACGTTAAGTGGAGTATTTTCCATGGGTGTAAAGTACTCCACACTTATGAGGGATAGGCTACCGGAAGTTTTAGGAAATTTCCCTTCTGTCATGATCCATGTCGTGCGATAAAGTATCTCTTTATTTCTCTAACTCATGATATACACATTTGTAGAAATATGTCTTCACACCGAGTCAATGGTAGAATAAATGGTAATGGAAATGGCCATGACAATGGCAATAGAGATGGGCATCAGCCAGCCCCACCAGCTTCAGCGGATCCCTTGTCCGTGCAGGTCACTCATGCCTAGTTCAGGGCGACATTTCAGATATTGGCACATACCATAACCGCTCAGGTCATCTAGCAGGAACTGGCCCATGTTCCCTAAAATGGGAATGCAGTGGTGGCAAGAGTACGAGACTTCCTTAGGATAAATCCACTTGATTTTCTTAGGTTGAAGGTGGATGAGGAGCCACATGAGTAGATCACCCAAATTATGGGGGTGACTAGAGAGGAGGGTGCAGACTTAGCCTCCTATCAGCTAAAAGGGGTCGCTCACATATGGTTCTGTTAGTGGAAGGATAGTAGGGGAGTTGGAGTAGAACCCATTAGTTAGGATGAGTTCGTGACTGCTTTCTTAGACAGGTTCTTTCCCCGAGAGTTGCGGGACGCAAAGGCGGTCGAGTTTGTCAATCTAAAGCAGAACAACATGAACGTCCAGGGGTATGCCTTGGAGTTTACTTGATTGTCTGCATATGCACTAGAGATAGTTGCTAACCCAAGAGCTCGTATGAGAAAATGTGTGAATGCAGTGGTAAATTCTTTAGTTAAGGAGTATAGGACCGCTATGTTGATCAGCTACACAAATTTCTCCCAGTTGGTCATATATTCCCAGCAGATAGAGGTGGAACAGATGAAAGAGAAGGAGAGAGAGGACAAGAGGGCTAGGTCAGAGATCTATGGGTAGTTCCAACAGAGGTCCAGTAGTGGACATCGCCCACAGTCTCACCAGAGGTCATTAGCCTTAGCGATATCATCAACTAGTGTCCCATCCAGACCCAAGCATTATCAGAAAGGTAGAGTATTAGGCTCTAGGGAATAGTGGAGCACGATAGGGGAGCGCAGTTTCCCAGCTTGTAGGAGGTGTGATAAGAACCACCCTAGAGAGTGCTTTGTTGGTTTAGATGCTTGCTTTGGGTGTGGAAAGCCCGGAAATATGCTCAGAGACAGCTCTTTAGCTAGACAGTGTGACACTAGAGGTCGTGCCTTAGCTACTACTTCAGCAGCTCCTGTAGCTCGCCCACCTCAGCATGACACCTCTTCTTGTGCGGGTGGCGGGCAGTGCCAGAATAGGTTCTATGCACTATCTTCTCATCGGGAGCAAGAGGTCTCTCCTGATGTGGTCACTGATATGTTACTTGTATTCCATCTTAATATGTATGCATTGTTATATCCAGGGGCTACCTTATCTCTTGTGAGTCCTAATGTTGCTGTTAGTTTTGGAGTCAGTCTCGAAATCCTGTCAGAATCCTTCTCAGTCTCTATTCCTATCGGTGAGTATGTTTTAGCTTGATGGGTAAACATAAATTGCCCTGTCATGATTCTTCAAAAAGTCTCCTTAGCTGACCTAGTGGAGTTAGATATGACTGACCTCGATGTTATATTTGGTATGGATTGGTTACATGTATGTTATGCCTCAGTCAATTGTGGAACCCATTTGGTAGAATTCTGATTTTCGAGTGAGCCGGTCCTAGAGTGGAAGGGTAGTATAGCTGTGCTTATAGGTCATTTTTCTTCCTATCTCAAGGCCAGGAAGATGATTTCTAAGGGATGTATGTATCATCTAGTTTGGGTCAAGGATTCTACGTCTTTTCAGTCAGTTCCTATTGTATGTGAGTATTTGGAGGTGTTTTTAGGTGATTTACCAGGAGTACCTCCCGAGCAGGAGATTGGCTTTGGTATTGACCTTTTCCCTGATACGCAACCTATATCCATTCCTCTTTATAGAATGGCTCCAGCTGAGCTAAAGGAGTTGAAAGAGCAATTGAAAGATCTCCTAGCTAAGGGTTTTATTAGGCCTAGTAAATCCCTATGGGGTGCTCCTGTTCTCTTTGTTCAGAAGAAGGATGGTTCCCTTAGGATGTGCATTGATATCGGCAGTTGAACAAGGTCACAATCAAGAATAAATATCCCCTCCCCAAGATTATTGACCTATTTGACCAACTTCAAGGTGCTAAGTGCTTCTCAAAGATAGACCGCAGATTCAAATATCATCAGCTCAGAGTTAGGGAGAGTGACATCCTGAAGACGACCTTCAGGACTCGGTATGGTCACTATGAGTTCATAGTTATGTATTTTGGACTAACGAATGCTCTTACAACTTTTATGGACTTGATGAACAGGGTGTTTAAGCATTATTTACATATGTTCGTGATTGTTTTCATAGATGATATTCTCATATACTCTCGGAGCAAGGAGGAGCATGCCGTTCATTTGAGTAGTGTGTTGCAGACTCTTAAGGATCGCTAGATGTTTGCTAAATCCAGTAAGTGTGAGTTTTGACTGAACTCAGTAGCATTTTTGGGCCATGTAGTATCTAACGAGGGTGTGTAGGTGGACTCTCAAAAGATAGAAGCAGTGAAGAATTGGCCTAAAGTTGTCAGTCCTAGCTGGCTACTATAAGAGGTTCATAGAGGGATTTTCATCCATTTGCAGCACCGTTAACTAAGTTGACCCGAAAGAAGGTCAAATTTCAGTGGTCGGATGCTGAGAAGAGTTTCAGGAGTTAAAGACTCAACTCACTTCAGCCCCAATATTGACCCTATTGGAGGGCACAGATGGTTTTGTTATGTATTGTGATGCCTCTAGGATTTATCTTGGTTGTGTGTTGTTGTAGCATGGCAAGGTCATTGCGTATTCCTCTAGATAGCTTAAGACTCATGAAAAGAATTACCCGAAGCATGACTTAGAGTTGGAAGCCATGGTGTTTGCTTTAAAGATTTGGAGACACTATTCGTATGGAGTGCATGTGGACATATTCATGGATCATAAGAGCCTTCATTATAATGTTCACTCAGAAGGACCTAAATTTGCGGCAAAGGAGATGGCTAGAGCTTCTCAAGGACTATGACATGAGTTTCCTTTATCATCTGAGCAAGGACAATATAGTGGAGGATGCTCTTAGTAGGCAGTCCATGGAGAGTGTGCCTCATGTGGAGGATGGGAGGAAGGAGTTGGTGAAGGATGTCCATAGGATTGCTCGTTTGGGGGTTTTCCTTATAAATTCGACGGATGGTGGTGTTATTATTCAGAATAGGTTGGAATTTTCTTTGGTGACGGAAGTCAAAGCTAGGAAAGATAAGGATCCTATATTAGTAAAGCTAAAGGAAGCTGTCTGGAGTTAGAAGGTTGAGGTTTTCTCCCAAGGGGGAGATTGTGTACTTAAATATCAGGGCCGATTGTGTGTGCCTACTATAGATGACTTGAGAGAGCATATGTTGAATGAGGCTCATGGATCTCGGTACTCTATCAATCTAAGTGCCACCAAGATGTACCGTGATCTACAGAAAGTCTATTGGTGGAATGGCGTGAAGAAGGACATAACGGAGTTTGTGGCAAAGTGTCCGAATTTCTAACAAGTGAAGGTTGAGCATCAGAGACCTGGAGGTATGCTTCAGGATATTATAATTCCTACTTGGAAGTGAGAGGATATCAATATAGACTTCATTATAGGCTTGCCTCATACCCGCCGACTATATGACTCTATATGGGTGATTGAGGACAGGTTGACCAAATCAGCTCATTTCTGTTATACCCCGGAAGCCCTAAGATCAGACCCAGGAGTCGAAATGGAGAAAATAGGATTTTCTGCACCAGGTCACAGAACAGGTCGTCATGTGACTCGTCAGGTTGACCATGAGTTTTTAAGTGACTCATGGTGAAGGGTGTTGACTTACCTAGAAAATTCAGAGTTGGGGTGACCACGGGTGTGACCACGAGTCGTGGTCAGCCCCACGAGTCGTCAGGTCACCCATGGTCAAGGGAAATTGGAAGATGAAGGATGAGTGGCAGTATACCCCATGATGGGACACCACGAATCGTGGTCAGTCACTACGATTCATTGGGTGAGTCGTGGTCAGCAGGTTGCTAATGATTTAAGGTTTTGGTAGTAGAAGCAACGAGCTGTGACCACGAGTCATTGTCACCAGTAATGGGTCGTTAGGTCCCTCGATGAAAAGTGGTAGTGCACACGGCGACTGGATACCACGAGTCGTGGTCCTTGGTAACAACTCATCCAGTCCCTCGTGGGGACTAGCAGTCAGTTATTTTCTTTGAACTTAATAATGGCTTTTTCATAATTTCTATGATCCTAAGGCCTAAACTACACCGTTTTAAGATATTAATAGTGAGTATTAAGAGGGTCAAGTTAATTCTATACTATTCCTACTCATGCATGAAAACTTAGAGAGCTAGAGAGGTGATGAAGCTTAATCCCTTCAAGTTTTTCTTCAATACTTCATTAGGCAATCAAGGGAGTTGTAGAATCTGATTCTCCTAGGTATTTAAGGTTATGAATGGGTGAATTTATTCACACCCATGCCCAATCTCTCTCCCTCTCTAATTCATGAAAATCTATATGTTGATCCTATGGGGTTTTAACCCAATGCATGAATTTCCTAATTTTCTACATGGGTATGATTTAAGTATGTTTCTATTATTGAATTATGATTCATGGGAAAGTTTTTCAATATTTTCAATTATAAATCATGTTTCAAGTTTTATAACTTATAATACCCATCCATGAGAATGTTATGAAAGTTGAGATTATGATGTATGTTCAAGTATGATGAGATATTTATGATGAAAATCATGTTTTCAAGTTACCCATGTCTATGATCATTTTTTCAAGTGAATCAAGTATTTTCAAGCATGTTTAAGTATTGGGCAAGCCCATATTTTCAAGTATGATGTATGATTTCAAGTTATTAGCTTACCACATGGTGTTGGAGTCAAGACTTTGAATTATGTTCAGCTTATGGTATGGTTTGAGCCAAGGCTCCTCATGTATGATTTAGATTTATATATATATTCATGATTATTTAACTTCATCAATAGACGATGGTCAGCTTTATTGAAAAATGATGGAGAGCATATGCATGTTTTTGGGAGTAGTGTCTAGCATCGAGTAGGCTAAGGGTCAATCAACCCTATGCCTCAGAACAACGTGTCAATGTAGGTATGATCGGATTATTTTGGGACCTCCTACGTGAGCTTTCCCCTGCCCCAAGGGGGTTTTGAGCTTGATATCAACATCATGGTACTGCCTTTAGCCTTGGAAAGGCTTTAGACGGCTCTGCCCACTTGAGTGTGATAGTCGAGACCATGTAAGCTTTATCGTGGTAATGTCGGTTATAGGATGAGCCTCCCATTGTTCCTCATGAATTCAGTTATGCATGCTATCATTCATTATATATACATATATGTTCTAAAGTAGGTTTGACCCAATATTCAGTTTTACTTATGATTATTAGATTTCAACTTTGGGTCATTCGGTTCAGTTATGGTGTTCAGTTATGTTCAGATCATGATTTCAGAAAGTAGCATGCAACCCCTAGTCTCAGATTCTTATCTTGTTCATGTTTTATATTATGCATGTTTTAAATGATTTTACTTATTTAAGCGGTTTTACTTACCTTGCATACTTGGTACATTCCACATAATAACTGCATAGTCTATGCTGTATCATTTATGGTACAGGCTCCGATCATCAGACTCAGCCCCGTCATTAGCTAGTTTCCTCGAATTAGCATCCAGCTTCAGTGGTGAGTCCTCATCTCCCGAGGACTATTCGTTATCAGTCATCTTTATATTTTCAATTTCAGACTTAGAGAGTTAGTTGGGCTCTTGTCCCATCAACTCATCAGAATTAGAGGCTTTTCAGACAATAGATTGTATTCATCTTCAGATTCATGTTGTATAATTAGATTGTTATGTTATGTTTGAATTTCCTCCATTTTTATTATATTAAGTCTTCCACTTTATTTGATGGAGTTAGATGGGTGTTCATGCCCTGGGTCGACTTGGAGTCTTTGGGGGCTCTTTGTCCCGTGTCTCGATCTGGGCCTATGTTCGGGTCATGACAAACTTTGTATTAGATCCATAGGTTTGAAGTGTCCTAGGGTGTCTGAAATCCGCGTTAAGTAGAGTCTTTTTCATGGGTGTGAGGCACGCCACACTTATGATGAAGAGGCTATGAGACGCTTCCCTTCTTTTATGATCTATGTCGTGCAGTGAAATATCTCTCTATCCTTCTAACTCGTGCTATTTGCGATTGTAGAATCATGCCTCCCCGTAGAGTTAACGGCAAAAGGAATGGAAATGGAAATGGCCATGAGGATGGCAATGGAGATGGGCACCAACAAGCCACACCAGTCCATGAGCACCATCCACCGGACGAATTTTGGGCAGCCATTCAGATGCTAGCACAGGCCTTGACCGCCCAGGTCAACCAACAGGTAGTGGCGCATGTCTCGCAGAACGGGAATGCGGCGGAAACATGATTCAGAGATTTCCTAAGGATGAACCCCCTAGAGTTTCTTGGGTCAAAGGTGGATGAGGATCCACATAAGTTTATTGAGGAGATCTTGAAGATCACCCAGGTCATGGGGGTCAATGGAGAAGAGTGTGCTGATTTGGCCTCATATCAGTTAAAGGGGGTTGCATACATTTGGTTTAAACAGTGGAAGGATAGTAGGGCACCGGAGTAGGCCCTATCATTTGGGAGGAGTTTTACGTCACTTTTCTAGATCGATTCTTCCTTCGTGAGATGAGGGAGTTGAAGGCAGCCGAGTTCGTGAATCTCAAATAGGGAAAGATAATAGTGTAGGAATACCTTGAGTTCACTCGTCTGTCAAAGTACGCCCCAGAGTTAGTGGTTGATTAGAGGGCGCGAGTAAGCAGGTTTGTTCATGGGGTGGCGGACTATCAAGACAAGGATTGTAAAACCTCCATTCTCTATCAGGATAGGGATTTCCATCAAATAGTTTTGTACGCCCAGCAGATGGAGGCGACGCATCTGAGGGAGAGAGAGGCCAAGAAGGCCAGGACAGACAGCTATAGATTCTCTCAGCCGAGGCCTGGTGCTGGGCACCGACAACAGTCCCACCAGATATCTTCAGCCCCAACATCTTCAGTGATGAGTGTGCCATCCATACCTAGGCACGACCAGAAAGGATGAGCATCAGGCTCTAGGGGTCAGAGCAGCAGGCCTACAGATTCCAGTATCCCAGTTTACGGCAGGTGTGGTGGGGGGCACACGGGTTAGTGTTTGGCGGGTAAAGGTGCTTGCTTCGGGTGTGGAAAGCCCGAAAATATGCTCAGAGATTGTCCAGCAGCTAGACAGGGCCATGATAGGGGCCGAGGCCCAGCTTCCAGTTCATTAGCTCCACCCGCATGCCTATCCCAGCAGGGGGCATCTACTAGCGCAGGTGGCGGTCAGCACTAGAACAGATTCTATGCCTTAGCATCTCACTAGGAGTAGGAGGTCTCCCCAAATGTAGTCACTAGTATGTTACGAGTTTTTCATCTTAATGTATATGCTTTGTTATATCCAGGGGCTACTTTGTCTTTTGTGACACCTTATGTGGCTAGTAGTTTTAGAGTCAGTCCCGAAATCTTGTCAGAACCTTTCTTAGTCTCTACTCCAGTGGGTGATTCAATTGTTGCTAGACGGGTGTATAGACATTGTCTGGTCATAGTCCTTTAGAAAGTCACCTTAGCAGATTTAATAGAGTTAGCCATGACCGATTTTGATGTTATCCTCGACTTGGATTGGATATTCACATGTTATGCCTCAGTTAATTGTAGAACCCGGGTAGTAGAGTTCAAATTTCTAGGTGAGCTAGTCCTAGAATGGAAGGGTAATTCAGCTATGCCTGTAGGTCGTTTTATTTCCTTACCTTAAGGATAGAAAGATGATCTCCAAAGGTTGTGTATACCATCTAGTTAGGGTTAAGGATGCTACGTCTGAGACTCCGACTATCTAGTCAGTCCCAGTAGTATACGAGTATCCAAAAGTCTTCCCAGATGATCTATCGGGAATCCCTCCCGAGCGGGAGATTGATTTTGGTATTAATTTTCTTCCCGATACGAAACCTATATCTATTCCTCCTCACAGAATGGCTCCAGTCGAGTTAAAGGAGTTGAAGGAGCAGTTGAAAGACCTTTTAGATAAGGGATTCATAAGACCAAGCAAATCCCCATGGGGTGCACCAGTTCTCTTTGTCTGAAAGAAAGATGGTTCTCTTTGTATGTGTATGTGTATTAACAATTGAACAAGGTCACCATCAAGAACAAGTATCCTCTACCCAGGATTTCCAATTTGTTTGACCAGCTTCAGGGTGCTAAATGCTTTTCAAAGATAGACCTCAAGTCCGGATACCATCAGCTCAGAGTTCGGGAGAGTGACATCCCAAAACAACCTTCAGGACGCGGTATGGTCATTATGAGTTTGTAGTTATGTCTTTTGGACTAATGAATGCTCCTGCAACTTTTATGTACTTGATGGACAGGGTGTTTAAGCCATACTTGGATATGTTCGTGATCGTGTTTATTGATGATATCCTGATATACTCTCGGAGAAAGGAGGAGCATGCCGCTCATTTGAGGGTGGTATTACAAACTCTCAAGGATCTCCAATTATATGCTAAATGTAGTAAATGTGAGTTTTGGTTAAACTCAGTGGCATTTTTGGGCCATGTGGTGTCAAGTGAGGGAATAAAGGTGGACTCTCAAAAAATAGAGGCGGTGAAGAATTGGCCTAGACCGGTGAAGTCTTCAGATATCAGGAGCTTCTTGGGCTTAGCATATTACTATCGGAGGTTTGTTGAGGGTTTTACATCTATTGTGGTGCCATTGACCAAATTGATCCAAAAGAAAGTGAAATTCCAATGGTCAGATGCTTGTGAAAGGAACTTTCAGGAATTGAAGACTCAACTTACCTCAGCACTGGTATTAATCCTACCGGAGGGTACCGATGGGTTTGTGGTGTATTGCAGTGCTTCTAGAATCGTCCTTGGTTGCGTATTAATGCAGCATGGTAAAGTGATCTCATACGCTTCTAGAAAGCTGAAGGTTCATGAGAAGAATTACCCGACCCGTGATCTTGAATTGGAGGCAGTGGTATTTGCATTGAAGATTTGGAGACACTATTTGTATGGGGTCCATGTGGATGTGTTCACGAACCACAAGAGTTTACAATATGTGTTTACTCAGAAGGACCTAAATCTGTGCCAAAGGAGGTGGTTGGAGCTTCTCAAAGATTATGATATGAGTGTCCTTTACCATCTAGGTAAGGCCAATGTAGTAGCAGACGCATTTAGTAGACTCTCTATGGAGAGTGTGTCCCATATACATGAGGGTAGAAAGGATATGGTGAGGGATGTGCATCGACTTGCAAGGTTGGGAATTCGTTTAGTTGACTCAACCGATGGCGGTGTTATTGTTCAGAACGGATCAGAATCGTCCTTGGTGATTGATGTAAAAGCTAGGCAAGACGAGGACTCTATTTTGGTAAAGTTAAAGGAATCCACTCAGAATCAGAAGGTAGAGGTCTTCTCCAAAGGGGGAGATAGTGTGCTTCAATATGAAGGTCGCTTGTGTGTACCGAACATTAATGACTTAAGAAATCAGATGTTGCATGAGGCTCATGGTTCCAAATATTCGATTCACCTAGAGGCCACCAAGATGTACCGTGACCTACGGCAAGTCTATTGGTTGAATGGCATGAAGATGGACATCGCAGAATTTGTAGCTAAGTGTCCAACTGTCAGCAAGTGAAGGTTGAGCACCAGAGACCGGGAGGTGTGCTTCAGGATATCAATATCCCTACTTGGATGTGGGAAGAAATTAATATGGACTTCATAATAGGGTTTTCTCGCACTCGTCGACAGTATGACTCAATTTGGGTGGTCGTGGACTGGTTGACCAAAGCCTCTCATTTTCTACCGGTCAAACCCACTGATTCAGCAGAGGATTATGCCAAACTATACATCCGAGAGCTAGTTTGGTTGCATGGAGTTCCCTTGTCTATCATATCAGACAGAGATACTCCGTTTACCTCTTAGTTCTGGAGATCGTTTCAAAGGGGACTTGGTACTCATGTCAAGCATAGTACAACATTTCACCCTCAGATGCATGGTCAGGCGGCTCAGGCTATTCAGACTCTTGAGGATATATTTAGATCTTATGTTATTGATTTTAAGGGTAGTTGGGATGATCATTATGCCTCTCATCGAGTTTGCATACACTAACAACTACCATTCCAACATTCAAATGGCTTCGTTTGAGGCTCTCTATGGGCGGAGATGTAGATCGCCTATTGGTTGGTTTAAAGTCGGTGAAGATGCGATGATAGGACCAGATTCAGTCCATGAAGCTATGGAGAAGGTTGAGCTCATACGGGACAGGTTGAAAACAACTCAAAGTCGCCAAAAGTCCTATGCCGATGAGAGGAGGAGGGAACTTGAGTTCGAAGTTGAAGATTGGGTGTTTCTGAAGGTGTCTCCCATGAAGGGAGTTATGAGGTTTGGAAAGAAAACAAAACTCAGCCCTCATTATGTTGGCCCCTACCGGATTGTGAAACAGGTTGGCAAGGTGGCATATGAATTGGAGTTTCCCTCACTATTAGCTTCCGTGCATCCTATTTTTCATGTATCACTCTTAAAGAAGTGTTTAGGGGATCCAGCTCTAGTTGTTCCGATGGACAATGTTGGTGTGAAAGGAAACCTTAGTTATGAGGAGGTTTCGATTTTGAAATACTGGATCGGTAGGTTCGCAAGCTAAGGAACAAGGAAGTAGCTTCAGTTAAAGTTTTATGGAGGAATCAACATATTGAGGGAGCTACGTGGGAGGCCGAAGCAGATATGATGGCTAGATACCCACATTTATTCCCTACTGGGTCAGCTCCCGCTTGAGGTATCAGTTTTTGCCCCAAAACTCTATTCAATTTCAAGTTCAGTTCATGTGCCCTAGTTTCTTTCATTTACATGGATATAGGTATGATTCATGAATTCAGTTAAGTCATGTAGTTTAAATCGGAGTTAGTCATTCCATCAGTTTTCGAATTATATGATCAGTATTTGAATATGATGATTGTATTTCTCCACTTTTTTATGTGATTTTCAACATCGGAGGACGAATGTTCCCAAGGGGGAGAAATTGTTATACCCTGGAAGCCCTAAGATCAGACTCGGGAGTCGAAATAGAGAAAATAGAATTTTCTGCACCAGGTCACAAAACGGGTTGTCATGTGACCCGTCAGGTTGACCACGAGTCATTAAGTGACTTGTGGTGAAAGGTGTTGACTTACCTAGAAAATTTAGAGTGTGGGTGACCACAGGTGTCCACGAGTCATGGTCAGCCCCACGAGTTGTAAGGTCACTCGTGGTTAAGGGAAATTTGAAGATGAAGGATGAGTGGCAGTATACCCCACGATGGGACACCACGAGTTATGGTTAGTCACCATGATTCGTTTGGTAAGTCGTGGTCAGCAGGTTGCTAATGATTTAAGGGTTTGATAGTGGAAGCAATAAGTGGTAATCACGACAGTAATGGGTTGTTAGGTCCCTCGTGGGGACCCCTCGAGGAAAAGTGGCAGTGCACACGACAACTGGATACCACGAGTTGTGGTCCTTGGTAACAACTAATCTAATCCCTCGTGGGGACTGGCAATCAGTTATTTTCTGTGAACTTAATAAGGGCTTTTTTGTAATTCCTATGATCCTAAGGCCTAAACTATACCGTTTTAAGCTATGAATAGTGAGTATTAAGAGGGTCAAGTTCATTCTATATTATTCCTACTCATACATGCAAACTTAGATAGCTAGAGAGATGATCAAGCTTAATCCCTTCAAGTTTTTCTTCAATTCTTCATTGGGAAATCAAGGGAGTTGTAGAATCTGATTCTCCCAGGTATATAAGGTTATGAATGGGTGAATTTGTTCAATCCCGTTCCTAATCCCTCTCTAATTCATGAAAATCTATATGTTGATTGATCTTTGGCATAATTGCATGCCCAAGTAATACTTTAATACTTCATTTTTACTTGTTTATCCACTTTTATGTGTGCATTCTCATGTGATTTATATGTAAATATGGATTTATACTAACCAACATGACTAGTGTTGTTTTGTATTCTAGAA
>JACEIK010002847.1:146515-162746 GCA_018107945.1 Datura stramonium
AGGATTTAGATTTTAGGTTAAATGTTGGGTTGGGTTTTGAAATTTTGGGTTTTGGGTTAAAAGTTAAATGAATTAAAATCTGAAATAGTGAAATAAAAGCCCAAATTTTAAATGGGTTGGGTAGTAGTGTTTATAAAACATAAATATAAATATTATTTAAAATATAATTAATAAAATTTTGGTTCTTCGATGCACCCTCAAACTGAATACCGAACCGAAGAACCGAAGTTTTCAAAAAAAAATCAAACACTGAATAGAAAAATCGAAGAACCGAAACCGAAACACCGAATTAATTCGTTTCGATTCGGTTTTTTGGTTTTTCGATATTTATGCCCATCCCTACAGCCTTCCATCTACTTAGGTAATTCCAGTGACTGTTATTCTTAGTCGACTTAGTGCTTTCCATACAGGTCGCTCAGGAAGCCATCCTAGTTGTACAAGTAAGATAGACCCATGGGTACCCTAAGGAGGGAACCTTATCAGTAGTTAAATGCGGGGCCAACGCCCCAGCCTGCTCATATAAATACTCAGGTATAGGTTGCCACGAATGGCCAAGTCCAGGTAAACTTACCTACAAAGTTAGGAATCGCCAGAGAAGATATATGAAATTTGAATAGACCAAGTTAAGATCTAAAGGCCTTGGACCACAGTAGTACAGTATTACCTTCAGGCTAAAAATTATAGTAAACAACCTGGGGAAGGTTAGGGGTTGACTGCTGATAACGTCTAAAATATATTCTTCATGCAAAGAATATACACGGCCAAAGTATCAAAATAAGTAACCCGATGAGTTCTGGGGTCGAATCCCATGAGGACTAGGGAATGATAGTTACAAGTGTCGATTGAGAAATTTACGTTAGCTTGCACCACGTAGATTCAATAAAAAAACAAATAAAATTGGGGGGTTGAAATTTACAGTGACATGTATTGGGCGATTTAGTGACATAAAAAAGCAAGATCAGCTAAGTTGTCAACAAGGATTTGAAAGACTAGAGGTGCGGTGTAGATGAAATACTCACTAGATCGGGATATGCCAGGTCATCTTACGAGTTCAAAAAGTGTAAATAATCTCGGAAAGTGGGAAATTATATTTTTAAGCCTTCTAATTACCTCTTACTAGAGTTTTTTCAAACCTCTAGTCACGATTTAGCTCAACCTGATTTGATTTAGATTAGCAACTGCACTAATTTCTAGCTATTAGATGCTAATAAGGAATGAGAATGTAATTTCAGCTATTTCTAGCCCAATTTCACAATCTCTTATCCATACCCACTATTAAGTTCTCTTTCAATACTTAATTATTCTTTCACTAGAAACAATCAAGAAAGAATAAGTAGACCCATATCATAATCAATGGATCTTGGTTTATAGATTGAAGAGAATCTAATAGATTTACACTTAATTGAACAATATGAAGATGACTCTAGAAATACCCAATCTAATTAAGTATTTATCATCACACACCTCTAGTTAATGATTTAGCTACTCATGATAAAAAAATTCAGAAACACATTCATCAATATCTTCATTGAATTTAATAGCAAGAGTAGACAAATCAACTTCACAAGATAATCTCCAACAATAGCTGAAACTTACTAGTGCAAAGAAGAAATAGAGTAGAGTACTTTCTATAGATTTACCAATCAAAATCTCCCTAGTTCAACTAAGAGATTGTTCTGCGGCTAAAAATGGAAACAATGATGTGATATATGCTTTGTTCTCTCTCAATATCTCTGTTTCTATCTCTCCTTCTGCATCTCTTAGTACAAAGTACTTTATCTTCTATTTATATCCTATAAAGTAGGACACTTTTTATCTCTTTTTCAGTGTTGGAAGATTATACCCCCTAAGCACCATTCTAGAATCAGCGGAGACACCGGCGGTTCGCCAGTTCCAATCCGTGAACTGCTGAGTATCTTTTCGGAATCCTTACTCAATTCCAGTGAACATCTGCGGTTCACCCGGCGTTTCGTTGATACCAATCCGTGAACCGCTAGATCTTCAAGCTATTTTTCAAAACTTTTGGGTGTATTTTGGCATCTGGACCGGCAAATCATAGCTGGCACTTCGCGAACTGCTTGTGGCATTAATCCTCAGAGGCAGTGATGTTTGGTGTTTCACCGTTTTCACCTGTGGATCGCCGATTTACTCTCACTCCCTTCATTTTGGCTCCATTTTTGCTCTTTTCTTCACATTTAGTCATCTGCACATAACAAAAACAAAAGGGGCATAAATTCCAAATAATCAACTCAAGAACTAAGCAAAAACTCAAGTTTTAGAACCTAATGAGTTGGTAAATTGCACCAACTCATCAAACCCCCAAACTTAAATCATTGCTTGTCCTCAAGTAATGCAATACTCATTCATTGAGAAATATGCCACCTCTATTCACAATTATACCTCTCCAATCACCTGAACTATGACAACCCAAAAATATGCTCACCATGCTCACCGAAAAAGAGAAGAAAATACCCCAAGAGACCAAAAACAATGAAGATGTTTCAAACAGGCTACCACTTTACACCAAGAAAAGCTTATGAAAGGAACCATTTAGCAAAACAAGGGCATTGCTCAACCAATAAACACACATAGCATCTCAAGTTATAATCAGTGCACATTCAAAGCTTGCCTTAGAGTTTACACTCCTTGTGCCATATTCCCACATTAACTCTGAATGCTCTTGTGTCACCAAAAAATGAATGATGCCACTCACCAAAATAAGAATCCCTATTCTTTTGGTCATATGATTATTTGAATGCACACAAGGGATTGTTTGGAAGAGACCCTCACACTCACTCTCCCAAAAGAAATCCTCATGCATACACTTGACTCATAGGCTTGCCCTTCATGTAATTCTCCACTAATGTAGAATAGTTGCATCTAGAATCATTTAGGACTTGCGAATTATGATGTAGGCTCGGGGTAAGGGTAGGATAAAGATTTTGCTATAGTGACTAGATGCTCCTTAATGCTTTTTGTGAATATACCTTACATCAACTTCTTCCACTCACTTCACCTTGTTTCGCTTCTTTCCTTGTTTATGACTTTCGTTTCTTTAACAACACTCCTTATAACCCCCTTGGCTATCACAACTAACCTTATCACCTCAGAGGAAACACCGGTTCACACAAGTTCTTTTTTTTTTTAATTTATCCTTTGGTGCATTTTGACACAATATAGTGTTCCCTTCACACTCTAATTCTTATCTTCCTCCTTTTGTTTTGCACACCCCCAAACTTAGGATTTTGCCTCATTTTTTAAATTTTTTTATCACTCCCTCTTTCTTAGGCTTTAAGCCTCATTTCGTCACTTATCTTGTCACTAGCATTTAGGGAGAGTGGGGGCCAAAGAGAGGTATTAAGAACGGTTTTAACGCTTGCAATGTGCTTGCCAAAGAAAGGGTCTAAGGCTCAACATTGGCTAACAAGGATCAATGCTCATGGAGGGCATATGGGTGGAGGGAATAGACAAAGGAAAGCCTAAACTCATGTTCTTGGTGCAACTACATCTAGGATTTCGCCTTGAATCACATTTGGGGAAAGTTCTAGACAAGATGTAATGCATGAGATTCATCAAATATTTCCTCACTACACAAGGAATCACCCTTAAAGGGTCTACAAGAGTCATTCTTAACACAAGATAAAAAAATTAGGACATCGAAGCAGGCAAACATCATAAGTCAAGCAAAGAATTTACAATGTATGACAAAGAACGCTATGTTACGGTGTCAACACTTGCTCATTATCTTCATTTTCATGCCCTTGTTTTAAAATTCCATTTCAATAATTTTTTTCTGGTGGTGCCTCTCAAAACAACTTCACAAAAGACTCAAAGCAACATGGAATTTTTCCGTAAGAATGTCTCCACTCAATTCATCATCAGGAAATACCAACCCGGTTCGACAATAAAAATAAACAAAAATAAAGGAATGCTCCTTGGGAAAGAACGGTTGTCAAAAGAAAACCCTCAGAGTTTTTATTTCCACACTACTATTTACAATGGAGAAAAAGAAACAAGACTTTTGGGGTCATTTCATTTAAGATTTTCAAGATTTTACAATTCAAAGCAAAGATCCCATTTGGTCACTAATCCTCAATCATAAAAACTGAACCACGTCATTCATTTCAAAAGAAGACACGACTAACAAGGGCAATCATCAATCATTAAAATAAAACAACAACCCAACAAAGGGTGGACATACTCTAATTCAAACAAAAACATAAGAACGTCCAAAGAAACAAAGAAATATCCATCCCTGACCCCCTCATCAATTGTGTTCATCCTTCCCCCACTTAAGAGAATACATTGTTCCCAATGTAAATATGCAGAAGGGAAAGGGACAAGGAACTCCCTGAGTGGGTCACTCCTCTTCATCATCAGCATCTACCTAACCACCACCGCTGCTGACCTCACCTATCCCAGCGAAATCATCTCCCAGCCCTTCAAAAAGATCATCAATTAGAGCCTGAATTGAGGAGGAAGCAGCCATTGCAGTATCCAAGGCGCTCATATCCGTCACTTCTATCGAAGTCCGACTTTTCCACTCTTGCACCTCAGTCCGGAGGGAAGTGACTGCCCCTTCCACTGCGCCGACCCTCTTGCATAGTTTGGCGACATTCTCGTACAGTAACTTGAGCTCCTTTTTAATCTTTTTTGCAATGAGTGTGGGGAGGCTCTTAGCCAATCACTGGAGTTGGCTTTCGTGCGAGTTTTTCATCTCCACTAGTCTTTGGAGGCCACTTGGATGAGAGGTTTGCGGAAGGGGAGAGGCCCCCTATGAAGCATGTCACCTGATGCTTGGCCTGACATTTCTGGATGGGGCATATTTGACTCTGGGGTGACTGGTTATTGGTCTGACCCATGGGAGAGGGATCCTTCTTGCACTCCAAAGACTTGCAGTCTTTTTCTTTTCATTGCCGGTGCATCGGCATCTCTCTTCTGATCAATGTCTATAACTCCTAGAGCAGCAGAAGGAGTTTCATCAGGGAGCAGAGGCACTCCAGCTGCTGAGCAAAGCTGGGCAGTCAAGACAGCATAGGGCATTGAAGTGCTGGACTATCGTGCCTTTTTCTTCATTTGTTTAACAATAATTTCCCCGAAGTTAATGGGGACTCCTGTCATTATGTAAGCAATAAGGATGGCAGTTTAAAGGCTGACCCTCTGCTCATTTTTAGAGGGTATGATTCGAGCACAAACAAAATCCAACCACATATTGGCTTCGAATATCAAATCGCAGCGAGAGATTTCACCACCCATTGAGACCCATAGAGGATTTTCAACAACGATGATGCGGGCTACCCAAGTGTCCTTCATATCAGCTACTCGGGCCATATACTTTGTACTAGATTCCACTTCATCTTCCCAAAATAAAGAGTTGATGGCTGCGGGGATAATGTTAACTTCCACGCCCCTTAGCATCATCGAAGGAAGGCATGGGAAGTCATCAACCATGTCCCGGTGCTGCATGTTGTCCTGTCAGGCCTGATATGAGGCATAGAACTCTGTCACCAAGACGGGGTAGCAATACGGGAGAGGGTTGGCAAATGCATGACATTGCCTTATTGTGAACTGCTCGGTGATGTTGGGAAAATCACCTCTCAACCCTGCCAAGTCAAACCGTTTCTCCATGGTGATTGATATTCCTTGATAAATGACGTAGTGTTCTTGTATGTTGGGGACGCAAAAGATTATTGCTTCCTTTGCGTTGGCCCGCGGTGGAGAGGCCTTTACCTTTCCCTTGCTCGAAGATGAGGCAGGGGCCTTTCCTTTTCTTGAGTTCCTTGATGAAGACATGATTTGTTTTTCTGCAAGAATGATGTTAGTGACAGCTATTTGAAGAGAAAATAGTAATAAAATAAAAAAACTAGTCTAAGGGAGAACTGAGAAACAAGGAAAACAAATCAATCATTTAAAGAACCAATAGCACTAGCGAAGGACCGACGGTTCGCAAAAGCAATTTCGCGGACCGTCGTTTTCCCGCCGATGCCTTACCAAAAATTAGGCAAGTGAGGGATGTAGCGACGGTTAAGAGGCGAATAGCCGGTACAGATTCATGAACCGCCGATGTAACGCGGGATCCACTCAGTGGCTTAAAGAAAAGTTTCAGAGTGAGCCGGCGTTTCATCGGCGATTCGCCGAATCTGACTGACGAAATGCCGGTCCCCATCATCCCCAATTTTGAACTTACACAGCACAGGAACCCATTAACACACAATCAGTTTGACTACAGAATTTCNACAGCACAGGAACCCATTAACACACACTCACAAACAGCATGATAAAACAACCACTACTCCACTTAAACACAATCTCATGACATTTAACCCTTAACAATGGCGTTACCCGGTCTATCATCGAGCAAAACGTTGCATTTTATTCAACTAGGTTACTCAGACTTCTCCCTTTTCAAAATTGCACACACACAAGCACATATTTCCCATATATTCAATAAATATAGCATATTCATGAGTCCAATAAGGAAGGGAAACAAAGTATTACTGCTAAAGAATTAAGCACCAATGAGAAAATTAAGACAAGGGCAAGAATATTTTTACGAAATTGTAGGATTGCTTGCACACTTGAACTTCAAAAGGCTTAGGTAAATCTTACAATGGCACTTCGAGATATATGTAGTAGAGGAAGGAATTGTGAGTGAAGTGAGTGTGTTAGTGAAATATAGATAGGGTTTTATAGGTGAAAGATGGAAGTTTGATAGGTTGAGGGGAAGGTGGAGAGTTTAATGTGGGTGTGTTGGTGGAAAGTGAGAAGGTGGAAAGGTGGGAAAGTGGAAGGATTGAAAATAGAGAAATTTGGGTAATGGGAATGTTGGGTAATGGAAAGACAAAAATGGAATGGAAAATGGTGGAAAAAGGGGAACTAGGGGAATATTTGCAGAATAGGGCGGCGGCTGATCAAGTATTTGGGATTTTATGGACCAGCTCTTTAAATTCCATTTTAAAACAAACTTGTACCTCGGCCGGCATTTCATCAACGGTTCACCGAATCACACCATCATTCCACTACTTTAATCTTCCTCTGCCATGTATTTTGTGCCCAGGTATCTATTT
Source organism: Datura stramonium (assembly GCA_018107945.1). Taxonomy (NCBI): domain Eukaryota; kingdom Viridiplantae; phylum Streptophyta; class Magnoliopsida; order Solanales; family Solanaceae; genus Datura; species Datura stramonium. The sequence goes on from JACEIK010002847.1 coordinate 153,583, forward strand.
CTTGGTCGGTGATCCGCCGGCAGTTCACGAATGGTTCACCGATCTGCCGGTTACCCGCCGTTCATGTGCCCGAGCTCAGGTCCTCTGTATTAAATCGGAAACCCACTAGAGATCCATGGTTTCAATTCAATGGTTCACCGATGGGTCTGCCGGTTCCTCGATTCAAACCCCAACCTTCCGTTTTGTACTCGCCTTCATCGGCGGTCCGTGCTTCTGGACCAACGGATCGCCGGTTCTGCATGGTTCCTCTCTTCATGGTTTGTTTCTCTGTTTGTTCCTCACTTCACCGCTCCTAGAGAAAAACAAAAACAAAAAAGACATCAAATAATTCACTAAACACTTGGGTTGCCTCCCAAGAAGCGCCTTAGTTAACGTCGAGGCACGACGTAGGCCTTTTTTCAACAACTCTTTTCTGAAGGGTCATCATCCGACTCCGTCTCCTTTAGATCCAATCCCGTGTCCTCCTCTTCATTTTTCAATAATCCAACCACCTTGCATTCGGNGACGTTTCAGCTGATGGAAACACCTTGAAGGTGACCTCCTCACTTTAAACTCATAATTTTATCTCTCCAAGCTCTATGTCCACCACGGCTCTCCCCGTAGCTAACAATGGTCTTCCCAAAAAAATGGGAACCTCTATATCCATTTCACAAATCCAAAATAACAAAGTCAGCCAGTAGAATAAACTTTTCCACTCTCACCAACACATCCTCTAACAGCCCCACCGATCTTTTTATTGACCTATTTTCCATGAGCAGCCTCATTGACGTCAACTTTGTGCTTCTGAGTCCTAATTTTATGAAAATAAGCAGGTGCATCAAATTTATGCTGCCACCAAGATCACATAGAGCTTTTATAAAAACACATCCCAATTGTACATGTGATTGTGAAAGCTCCTGGGTCCTCCTATTTGGGGGCAAGATTACTCATCATCACCACACTACAATGGTGTGTTTTCTCTCCATTACCGGCATCAATCACCTTTTTCTTATTTATAAATTTTTCATAAACTTTGCATAACCGAGAATTTAGAGTAGATCATCCACTAACGGTATATTTATGGACAATTTGCTAAACATATCAACAAACTTTTTGATCTGGTCATCCTTCTTTTTCTCAGCCAACCGTTGTGGATAAGCAGGTGAGATTCTTGATTCAACCTTGTCATTAATTGGGGCCTTCATGCCCGCCTCATCATTATCAGCATGGGAGAGGATTTCATCATCCTTTCCCTCTCCTTCCTTATTAATCTTTTCCTCATTCCTTAGGGTCATTGGCATTTTGTCGACTTCATCTTCTTTAGTTACTTTCGGGTTATCAACCTTACTAGGCTTCACCGGGGCAACTCCAATCACCCTTCTACTCCTAGTGATAATAGCCATGCATTGACCATCTTTCTTTGGATTGGGCATTGTGTCACTAGGTAGTATTCCCTTCATCCGGGGGTTCATTTGATCCGACAAGTGATTCATTTGGGCCTCCAAATGCTTGATGGAGGCGGAATGTGAACTCACTATTTGGGAAAGGTTGGACAACTCCCCTCTTAATTATTTTACCCTACTTTCGGTCGACTCAACCTTCTTTAGAACTCTCGATAGTATTTCTTCAATTTTTGAGTTATCTAATCACTCACGTCCAGCTGATTGTGGGGATTCCCAACCTTTGGAGGGGGAACATACGGGTTTGAACTCTGGTGATAGCGATCATCCTCCTTGTTTGGCTCTCTATTACTCTACCGTTCATTCCTTTCAGGCCATCCCTATGGTTCATGATTTCTCCAACCTTGATTTTCATCCCTTTGGCGCCATGGGCCTTGGTTTGCTCCTTGGAATCCATGTCGAGGACCTCCTTTATGGTTGCCCATGTATTGGCATTCTTCTTCATATCTTGGCGGTGACAACTCTCCCTCATATTGTAAGGGACCTTGCATTCCCACAACATTCACCACCTTGGTCCCTACTCCTATCACATGTTTTTTCATCAGTTCTTATGGTGTCATCATCTTGGCAAGATTCTCATCCCTCTCTACATCCCTTTTTCGCAACTCAGCAGCCAATGCACTTGAGCTGATTTCATGAGTGGACACATTTGTTTCTCTTGTGTGCAAAGCCCTATCGGTCTTTGTCATTCTGTCTAGGAGGGATTTGGCCAACCCATATGTTTGATCCATAATAGAACCACCAGCTAGGTTGTTGGCCATGGACTTTTTGATTGAATCAACGACCCTGTAGAAACTTTGGAGAAGCACTCCATTCGGCAATCCATGATTTGGGCAAAGAAAAACCTTCTTTTTAAGCCTTAACCATGCCTCGTGCAAAGGCTCTCCAGGTTCTTTCTTGAAATTTGTAATATCATTCCTTAGTTGAAGTATCTTTGATTGAAGGGCGGTCCAAGAAGGCCTCGGTTATCTCCTTCCATGATGTAATACGTCCCGGAGGGAGTTCCTCTAGCCACATTGTTGCCTCCCCCGTCAGTGAAAAAGGAAAGAGTCTCAACCTGATTGACTCTTGACTGATATTTGTTATATTGAAGGGATGGCATATTTCCAAGAAGTTTCTCAAATGTCGATTCGCGTCTTCTCTTGGTTTTTTTCCAAAGAGCCCCTTCATTTGCAACAAGTGCAGCATGGTGCTTGTGACATAAAATATTGCATTCCCTACCATTGGTGCTAGGCGAATAGCTCCCGCAACTTCCGGCGTCACCAAATTATCTTCCTCGAGTTCCATGATACCTCCACCGAGCTATCTCCTGCTTAGGAGTGATGACTAATGTGGTTATGAGATCCTAACAACACAGCAAACTCATGTTACCTAGCTACGATGCAAAACTATTTCAACTTAACAATCAACACAAGAATATCAAGCTCTAGTCCCCAGCAACTGTGCCATTTTTGATAACGTCCAAAATATATCCTTCATGCAAAGAATATACACAGCCGAAGTATCAAAACAAGTAACCCGACGAGTGCCGGGGTCAAATCCCACGAGGACTAGGGAATGATACTTACAAGTGTCGATTGAGAAATTGACATTAACTTGCACCACATAGATTCAATATAAAAACAAATAAAATTAGGGCGATTAAAATTTGCATAGAATGGTATTGGGTGATTTAGTGAAATAAAACAACAAGATTAGCTAAGTTTTCAACAAGAGTGTGAAAGACTAGAGGTGCGGTGTAGATGAAATACTAACTAGATCGGGACATGCCAGGTCATCTTATGAGTTCAACAAGTGTAAATAATCNTCAACAAGTGTAAATAATCTTGGAAAGTGAGTAATTAAACCTTTTCAACCTTCTAATTACCTCTTACTAGATTTTTGCCAAACCTCTAGTCACACTTTAGCTCGACCCAAATTGATTTGGAATAGCAATTGCACTAATTTCTAGCTATTAGCTGCTAATAAGGAATGAGAATGTAATTTCAACTATTTCTAGCCCAATTTCACAATCTCTTATCCATACTCACTATTAAATTCTCTTCCAATACTTAATTATTCTTTTACAAGAAATAATAAAGCAAGAATAATTAGACCCATATCATAATCAATGGATCTTTCTTTATAGATTAAAGAGATTCTAATAGATTTACACTTATTTGAACAATATGAAGATGACTCTAGCAATACCCAATCTAATTAAGTATTCATCATCACAAACCTCTAGTTTATGATTTAACTACACATGATTAAGGAATTCAAAAACACATCAATAGCTTCATTGAATTTAATAGCAAGAGCAGAAAATCAACTTACAAGATAATTTCCAACAATAGCTGAAACTTACTAGTACAAAGAAGAAATAGAGCAGAGTACTTTCTACAAAGGGAAACAATAATGTGATATATGCTTTGTTCTCTCTGAATATCTCTATATCTCTCTCTCATTCTGCATATATCAGTACAAAGTATTTTATCTTCTATTTATATCCTGAAAAGTAGAGCACTTTTTATCTCTTTTCCAGTGTTGGACGATTATACCCTCTAAGCATCGTTCTTGAATCGGCAGAGACACCGACGGTTCACCGGTTCCAATCCGTGAACTGCCGGGTATCTTTTCTGAATCCTTACTTAATTCCAGTAAACATCGACAGTTCACCCGGCGTTTTGCCGATGCCAATCCATGAACTGCCGGATCTTCAAGCTATTTTCAAGAACTTTTGGGTGTATTTCGGCGATTGGATCGGCGAATGGCCGCTGGCACTCCGCGAACAGTCGGTGGCATTAATCCGCAGAGGCAATGATGTTCAGCTTTTGGCCAGCGTTTCGCCGGTTTTCACCTGTGGATCACCGATTTACTCTCTCCCTTCTTTTTGCTCCATTTTTACTCTTTTCTTCATATTTAGTCATCTACACACAACAAAAGCAAAATGGGCATAAAATCCAAACAATCAACTCAAGAAGTAAGCAAAAACTTATGTTTTAGAACCTAATGAGTTGGTAAATTACCAACTCATCAAACCCCCAAACTTAAATCATTGCTTGTCCTCAAGTAATGCAATACTCATTCATTGAAAAATATGCCACCTCTATTCACAATTATACCTCGCCAATCACCTGAACTATGACAACCCAAAAATATACTCACCACACTCACTGAAAAAGAGAAGAAAATACTCCAAGAGACCAAAAACAATGAAGATGTTTCAAACAGGCTACCACTTTCAACCAAGCAAAGCTTATGAATGGAATAATTTAGCAAACGAAGGGCATTGCTCAACCAAGAAATAGACATAGCATCTCAAGTTATAAGTAGTGCACATTCAAAGCTTGTCTTAGAGTTTACACTCCTTAGTGCTGTATTCCTAAATTAACTCTGAATGTTCTTGTGTCCCCAAAAAGGAATGATGCCACTCACAAAAATAAGAATCCCTATTTTTTGGTCATGTGATTATTTGAATGCACACAAAGGATTGTTTGGAAGAGACCCTCACACTCACTCTCCCAAAAGAAATCTTCATGCATACACTTGACCCATAGGCTTGACCTTCATATAATTTGCCACTAATGTAGAGTAGCTGCACCTAGAATCATTTAGGGCTTGCAGGTTATGATGTAGGCTCGGGGTAAGGGTAGGATAAAGATTTGACTATAGTGACTAGATCCTCCCTAATGCTTTTTGTGAATATACCTACCTTACATCAACTTCTTTCACTCACTTCACCTTGTTTTTCTTATTTCCTTGTTTATGACTTTCATATCTTTAACAACACTCCTTATAACTCCTCTGGCTGTCACAACTAACCTTATAGCCTCAAGAGGAAACACCGGTTCACACAAATTGTCTTTTTATTTTTGATTTATCCTTCGATGCATTTTGACACAATGTGGTGTTCCCCTCACACTATAATTCTTCTCTTCACCCTTTGGTTTGTGCACCCCCAAACTTAGGCTTTTGCCTCATTTTCCAAATTTTTTGTCACTCCCTCTTTCTTAGGCTTTAAACCTCATTTCATCAAATATCTTGTCACTATCATTTAGGGAGAATGGCGGCCAAAGAGAGGTATTAAGAACGGTCTTAAGGCTTGTAATGTGGTTGCCAAAGAAAGGGTCCAAGGCTCAACATTGGCTAACAAGGATCAATGCTCATGGAGGGCATATGGGTGAAGTGACTAGACAAAGGGAAGCCTAAACTCATGTTATTGGCGCAATTACATCTAGGATTTCGCCTTGAATCACATTTGGAGAAAGTTCTAGACAAGATGTAATGCATGAGTTTCATCAAAAGTTTCCTCACTACACAAGGCATCACCCTTAAAGGGTCTAGAAGAGTCATTTTCAACACAAGAGACCAAATTAGGACATCAAAGCATGCAAACATCATAAATCAAGCAAAGAATTTATAATATATGACAAAGGATGCTATACTACGGTGTCAGCACTTTCTCATTATCTTCATTTTAATGCCCTTGTTTTTAAAATTCCATTTCAATAATTTTTTTCGGTGGTGCCTCTCGAAACAACTTCACAAAAGTCTTAAATAAACATGGCATGTTCCCTTAAGAATGTCGCCACTCAATCTATCATCGGGAAATACAAACCCGGTTCGCCAACCAAAAATAAACAAAACAAAAGAATGCTCCTCGGAAAAGAACCATGGTCAGAAGAAAACCCTTGGAGTTTTAATTTCTACACTACTATTTACAATGCCGAAAGGAACAAGACTTTGGAGGTTATTTCATTCAAGATTTTCAAGATTTTACACTTTACAACAAAGACCCCATTTGGTCACTAATCATCAATCATACAGAGCATTTTCAGCACCCCAAAAATTTCAACATCCAAAGAGCAAGAATCATCCCACCCCCAATCTTAAAATAGGCATTGCCCCAATGTATCCAAAGAAAAGATAAGAAGGTGAAAGAGGATTCCTGACTGAGTTAGTATTGGGCTGCGGCTTCCAAGTATAGGTGGCAGCATCAAAATGCCAAGAAGTTGTCTCTTTAGCCGTAGGTTGCTGGGGATCCGGTGGAAGTGCTAGAGGTTGCACAAGATCTTGCACCACCCACTTGTTTGGCAATGTGCGAAGCTCATAGTAAGACGTTGTTGCCACTCCACCTAGTGTCCAGGAAGGATCGATATCTTACACCGAGCGCATTGAAGGTGGAGGAGGGAGGCTATGATAGGGTTCCTCATCGGACACTAGTTTTGACTCATTTTCATAACCTACCCACCAATCATCCGGCGGGCTTCTGGGTGCTTCGGGCACCGCCTTAGGTGCACAAGGGTTTGGTTGGATAATAGATGGTGGTGCAGTGAGAGTAGCAACCTCTTGTTTCAAAGTACCCACTTCACTTTCAAGGACATCAACTATAGAGCATAAGCTGGCCAATTTGTCTTTTGCAGGCTAAAAAGCTTCCTTGATGGCACTCTGTATCATGGAGGGAAGAGCCTTGGCTAACTGCACTAGATGATTCTTATGCATTTTGTCCCTCTGTGCAATGTTGAGAAAATCAAGAGGTGGAGAATTTTAGGACTCAATTGCATGGAGTGGAGCGGTTTCTGTTTGAGTGTATGTAGAAGGTGATGGTGGAGTGATGTACCCTATATANCCTATATACTTTACCCGCTTCATAACTGGATCCTCTTTTTCAATTTTGGTGGCAAATTTAATCACACTATTGGCTTGCACCTTCCTATCCAATGGTCGAAATAAAGAAATAGTTGCCCGCATACATAACATACTCACCAGGTTAGGGAATGACAATGTTGTGGCTTGTTTCTTGGCCTTTCGTTTGAACTGATCGGCAATAATCTCCCCCACATTGATGTGTACATGATCCGTTATGCAAGCAAGGAGAATGGCAACTTCAGTTGGGACTTCCGATGTATTCCGGGAGGGTATTAGCCTCGAACAAACAAAATCTAACCACATACGTGCTTCAAATTTTAAATCACGCCGATGAATGAGGCCCTTAGAAATAGCCCATTATGGTCGACCTTTGCCAATCATGTTGGCTACCCATTGGAATTGGTTAGCTTTGTCCTCCACTTTATTGCAAAATATTGGGGGAGATGGGATTGGCTCGTTCCAATAAATTGAATTGATTGCTTCTGGAGTTATAGGCACATCTTGCCCTCGCACCATATAGATGTTAGGCACGGGAATGCTTCAGTGTGGCCCCTTTGCTTCATTAGCTGTTGCGTTTCCCTATATGATGCATAGAATTCCCACACCAGCTTTGGAAGATATAGGTCAACTGGTATGGTAAATGGACCCTAATCGCGCGTCCCAATCTAGTGGTAGAGATTTGGGCAGGCAGTCTTGAAAGATTCTACATCAAACTGGTCTTCTGCATGGATGACACATTTTTACTTAAAAACCATATAAAACTCATCCATTCCTTCTAGCCCAAACCTAACTTGGGGGTTATTGGTGGGCACTGATGCGTGGCCTATATGAGAGTGCGGGGAGATAGACATGATGTTGCAAATGTAGGTTAGTAGTGTGCCATTATTTGTAACTCTAGAATAAGGCAAACAAAAGAGATTAAGTAAGGTTTTAACAAGTTCAGGTGCCAACGGCGAAACATCGGCGAGAGGCAGTTGCATTTAGCTAGTCGTCGATGACTCACCGATAGGCACAATGAGTAAGAAACCTTGGGAACATCGGCGTTTCACCGGCGAACCACATTGGTGATCCGCTAGTCGTTGTTCTGCAATTATTCCCCCACCAATCACCTCCATATAAATACTAACCAATAACACTCATATTTTTGCAAAAGGACAAATTGCCCATAAGAAAGGTGTCAATCAATCTATCATTGGGCAATTCACCTAGGTACGCAGATTATACCGGGATACTTAGTGACCATAACAAAACAACATTCACTCACATATAGAAAAGAACAAAAAAAATATGATACACGTGACTAGAGAAAAGGATTACCAATGTTATTAGGACCTTTCAAGCATGAGTGATGTATTCTTACCTCCAATGGATTGTGCTTGTGAAGCTTTGTGGAGGAATGAAGAAGAGGAAGGAAATTGGGGTTTTTAAATTGAAAAGGCAGGGAAATTGAATAGGTTCTTGGGGTGGTAGCTATTAATGAGTGTTAGGTGAGAAGTAATGGGTCTTTTTGGGGAAAGGGTGATCCAGGGAGGAGATGAAAGCAAATGGGAAAATGGAAGAGTTTTTGGGTATCTTCTAAACAGGGTCTTCCCACGGCCACACCAGCGATCGCCGAAATGAGCCGGTGGGTCGCCGTTGTGTCCGTCGCTAATCAATACCTGAACACAACTTTAAGTGCAAGTTCGGTGGTTTACCGGCATTGCACGAACTGCTTCCTTTATTTTTCTGGATGAGGAGACGATGCCTTATCCATTTCCAGGTACTCTGGTTGATAGCAGCGACAAATCGGACGTTCACGGTTTGACATGGTGCTTTGCCGATTGGGCCGCCGGTTCTCCTACGAACCTTCAGTTTGCTGGATAGGATCTTCGCCCCAGCGATGCTTCATGAATTACCATGGGAGGTTTGCCGGTTTGAGTCACCGCTTTGCCTTGAATCCTTCAGTGCACTAGGATGGTTGGGGCCTGAACTGCTGTAATACCCCAGAAGGGACTAAGAACAGAAAAGGGAAGTAAAATTGGAAAAATGCAAAAAAACTGCAAAAATATCTCAAGACAGGAGACTTAACGACTCGTGGTGGGATGCCACGAGTCG
>JACEIK010002847.1:176036-190056 GCA_018107945.1 Datura stramonium
CTATTGAATTCTCTTCCAATAGTTAATTATTCTTTTACAAGCCATAATCAAGAAAGAATAAATAGATCCATATCATAATAAATGGATCTTCCTTTATAGATTGAAGATAATTTAATAGATTTATACTTATTTGAACAATATGAAGATGACTCTAGCAATACCCAATCTAATTAAGTATTAATCATCATACACCTCTAGTTAATAATTTAGCTACTCACGATTAAGAAATTCATAAACACATTCATCAATAGCTTCATTGAATTTAATAGCAAGACTAGAAAAATCAACTTCACAAGATAATTTCCAACAATAGCTGAAACTTACTAGTACAAAGAAGAAATAGAGCTGAGTACTTTCTAAAATTTACCAATAAAAATCTCCCTACTTCAACTAAGAGAATGTTCTACAACTAAAAAAGGAAACAATGATGTGATATATGCTTTGTTCTCTCCCATTATCTCTATATTTATCTCTCCTTCTGCATCTCTCAGTATAAAGTACTTTATCTTCTATTTATATCATGAAAAGTAAGACACTTTTTATCTCTTTTCCAGTTTGGACGATTATACCTCCTGAGCACCATTCTAGAATCGGCGGAGACACCGACGGTTCGCCGGTTCCAATCCGTGAACTGTCGGGTATCTTTTCTGAATCCTTACTCATTTCCAGTTAACATCGGCGGCTCACCCGGCATTTCGCCGATGCCAATCCGTGAACTGTCGGATCTTCAAGCTATTTTCTAGAACTTTTGGGCGTTTTTTGGCGACTGGACTGGTGAATCGCCATTGGCACTTCGCGAACAGCCGGTGGCATTAATCCACAGAGGTAGTGATGTTCGGCCTTTGACCGGCGTTCAGTTTTCACCTGTGAATCGCCGATTTACTCTCACTCCCTTATTTTTGGCTCTAGTTTTGTTCTTTTCTTCACATTTAGTCATCTGCACACAACAAAAGCAAAAAGGGCATAAAATCCAAATAATCAACTCAAGAACTAAGCAAACACTCAAGTTTTAGAACCTAATAAGTTGGTGAATTACCAACTCATCAACTGCGCAGGAGCATGTCCACTTAAGTAGCAGCCCTACATTTGTTCTAAGTGAAGGAAATAAATAGTTGGTCATCCTCTACCTTACATTCGCTTATGAGCTATCACTATCCTAGCATGACATTCAGAGTATCGTTTAGGCCACTCCAGAACGCCCAAGTCGGTCTAGACCATTAATGATTATGATCACTATTAGGATCCTCTGAGCAGATATAGGCACATGGGGTATGCCTATTGGTATCTATATAGACTATTTTAGGGGCGAGTAGCGGTCGCGTTAGACCTTAATAGCCAGATACGCCTTCTGAGTTGCTAGATTGAGACAAAGATGCAGTATATTGGTTGGGATTGACCCCACCTAGGATAGCCTTCTGTTGACCAACTTCAAGGTTGGTAACTATGTTATTGCCTACGAGACTATTGATCGCTCAGAGGAGCTATATTATAATATCATCTCCTACAAGGCTATCAATCGCTCCAAGGAGCTATATGTTGTCCCAAGGGATTATATTCAAGCCCAAGGGCCATATTACAGTCCATCCATGAATGGGCTTCTATTCTTATGTTGTATCGGCATTACTGACTCTTCGTTGAGCCTTGTGTGCCCAGGGTGTAGTTCTAGGAGTCCATTGGGCTCAGAGATAGTTACAGGAGTCCAGCGGGCTCAAATGCGTACCCAGAAGCCAGGTAGGTTGCCTATAGTACTAGTAGAATCATAGGAACCTAGATAGGGGTATATAGATTGGATTGTACTTGTTGGGGCATATGGGGGCCCCGATAGGTTATTTCTAGGTTGCTTTCACCTTCCAGGCTTATGTGGGCCAGGTTACGTTCTTGTTTGTGTACTTGCTTGTTAGTTGTAGCCTATGAATGTATAGTCGTACAGTTTCAACTCATATACGTGTAGTGATTTACTGAATGCAGGTAATGAATAAGAAAGTTTACAGGTTATCTTCTGCCTCTTCTTGATACTTACTTTCAGTCTTTACAAACTTCTATTCAACTTCTTAATTACTGCCTTATATATTCGGTACATATTGTACTGAAGGGGCGCTGCATACTTGCATGCAGGTTTAGACAGACAGATTGTGAGATCCCCTAGCAGTTATTCAAAGTCAGCAGTTTGGCCAGCTCCTTTCATTCAGAGTTGCCAGGTTGTAGAGGTTTATCTTTCTTTCATTTGTATAGCTTTCAGGTAGGCCGGAGCCCTATCCTGACCAATATTTTCACTCCTAGAGGCTTGTAGATGATAGTATTCAGTTAGTTGGTTGCTGTTGGCCATGTGGGACCCATGTATGTCTTATTTTATGCGTTGGCCATGTGGGGCCTAGTATAGCTTCTTGTTTTTATTCCTGTTATAACTAGACAGCATGGTGGTCTTGTCGGCCTATATAGGATCCCTTTTATTGTTATGTTGGCTGGGTTAGCTATTTTTTTTATAGGTGCTGCGTGGCCTTGTCGGCCCGAGGCTGTGTTTACAGCCGAGATATAACAGTTTGCTTTCTTGATCTTGAGTCGCTGGTAGGCACTAGAGGTGCCTATGCCCAACCAGGTTAGCTTAGATCTTAGTATGGCATCAGGTGCCAGTCATGCCTCCCAAGGTGGGGCATGACATTTTCTCTGTTTGGGCGATGAGGGTAGGGAGGCTTAACCAACTTTTGAAGCTAGCTCTTGTGAGAGTTGGTCATTTCCACAAGCTTGTGGAGACCGCTTGGTTTGGAGGATGTTCGAGGGGGTGATGCTCCCCTACGAGATATGTCACCGGAGGTTTGGCCCGATACTTCATGGGTGAGGTATGTGCAAATCTGGGGCTCGTGGAGACTACTCAGAACCATGAGATAAATAACCTTCTGGCAAATCAAAGGCTTGCATCTGCTTCCGCTTCACCTTGGGTGCATCTGCATCCCTTTTGTGATCTACTGTAATTACACCCAAATCAAGACTTGGGGTCTCATCTGGGAACAATGGCACTTGGGCCTGAAAGCAAAGTTGAGAAATGAGCACAACATATCACATGGAGGTACTGGTTGTCCTTGCTTTTCTCTTCATTTTTAGAGCCACAATTTCCCCAAGTTTACGTGGACCCTTTTCATGATGCAGGCGATAAGGATAGTTGTTTCCAAGCTAACCCACTGCTCATTCTTTGAAGGCTTGACCCGACCGCAGATTAAGTCTAGCCACAGCTTGGCCTCAAATTTGAGATCATGAAAAGAAATTTTGCTGCCAATAGTTGCCCGAAAGGGTGTGTCTGCAGGAATGATAGGAGCTATCCATGAGAATTGGTTCTCCTTGTCAGGAATTCTAGCCATATATTTTGAGCTGGTGTCAAGCTCGTTCTCCCAAAAAAATTAATTGATGGCTGCAGGAGTGATGTCGACCTTCACCCCTCACACCATAACTGAAGGCAGGCAGGGAAATTCTTCCACCTTGCCCTTGTGGTGCATGCTCTCCTTTCTACCGTGGTAGGAGGCGTAAAACCTCGGGACTAAGCTGAGATTTTAATATGGGAGAGGATTAGAGAAAGCATGCCATTACCTATTAGTGAACTGCGATGTGATGTTAGGAATCACCTCGCAACCCCACCAAATCAAATCTTTTCTCCACGATGATCGAACGAGCCTTGTAAATAGCGTAGTGCCCCATCATGTCGGGCACATAGAACATTATGGCTTTCCGAGAGTTGGTGGGTGCTATGGATTCCTTTTCTTTTCTTTTTCCCTTTGTTGATGAGGAGGCTGGAGCTTTGCCCTTGCTGGGGTTCCTAGATGAAGTCATTTTCTGCAAACACCATGTTAGTGGAACCCACAATGTTTCTCTTTTTATTTTTCTAATGATAAAATGAAAACAACCAACAACTATTCTAACAATTAAATGAGAAACAAGAGGAGGAATTATCCCCAAAGAAATTGACAGCACCGGAAAAATTGCGGCGAACCGCAGGAGGTGATTCACGTACCACTGATGAACCACCGATGTTGAGCAGAAGACTAGGCAGGGAAGTTTCTACCGACGATTCATCGGTGAGCCACCGGTCCCGATCCGCGAAGCGCCGATGCGATGCGGGATCGATGCAGTGGCCTAAAGCTATTTTTTACCCTAACCAGCATTTCATCGGCATTTTGCCAGACTTGACCAGCAAGTAGCCGATGGTTGTCGTCCCCATTGCCTCAAAATGCATTCCAATATCAACTCTAAAAAAATACACATATTCACATCTGCTATAAGCATTACCTACCCAAATAAAAAGCAACAAAATGATGATTTAACCTTAAGAATGGCGTCATCCTATCTTTCATCAGGCAAAATTTGTCATTGTCATCCCTTAGGGTTACTTAGAATTCACCCCACTCAATTACATAAGAGCAACCATTTTCCCACACCCATTTAAGTATCAGGCCCCTACTACGCCACAAATTTCACATTGTAACCATCAACCATATTCATCATATATAAGCACAATAATAGAAATGTTTGGGGAAAGGGGGTAGTATAAAGAAGGGAGAAACATGGTACAACAAAATTCATATGAACCAAGACTATAACTTGTAACAATATTAATGTGTTAGGAGCATTTTACCAAGGCACAAAGCTTGAGAGAAGATGAGAGATATGGATACTTGAATTAGCTCAACAATGGGGAAGATGGGAACTTTGTTAGCAAAGAGTGAAGAGTGTAGTGAGAGTTAGGTGAAAGAAATGGGGGTTTTTATAGGTGAAGGGGAACGAATGGTATTGGTTGAGGAAAAGGTGGGGATTTAATAGTGATTTAAATGTAGAGGGATTGGGAAAAATGGATTGTTGGAATATGGAAAGGTGGGGTGTTGAAAAGATGAAAAGGTGTATGGGGAAGTGTTAAACAGTGGGAAAAAGGGGATTCTGGGAGAATAAAAAGGTAATTAATCAGGTTTGGGCGGCTGAAAAAGGCATCTGGGTCAGGTCGGTCAATGGGTTGGTCAAGATTTTTAGAACAATACACGTACTTGTACCGGAATTTCAACGGAAATCGCCGATTGGAAGCGACAGTTCGCCGCCTTACCATTACGGACCTGAATTTATGCCTAGCTCTCTACTTTGTGATCGGCAGTTTACGAATTAGTTTCTGCATCCCGCCGGTGGATCGCCTTTCGTGCTCCTATGTCTCAGGCGCTCTGACTTGAGCAGGTGGTGAAGCGGCGGTTCACGAAATGGTATAGGCATTCCGTCGGTGACTCACTGGTTTGACCATTTTATTCACAAGTTTCTTCTTTTATGAATTAAGGAGGCGGCGATTCCCGCATCTGGACCGGTAGTTTTCTAGTCTAGTGCGGTGCCTTCCTTGTTTTGTGCTCCTCCTCCTTGCTTCTAACCTACTTAGTCCTACAAAACCAAAAACAACAATGATATTAAAACATTCAAAAGCAAACACTTGGGTTGCCTCCCAAGAAGCATCTTAGTTAACGTCGTGGCACGATGTATCTCTCATTCAGAATTCATTCTCCGGAGGATCATCCTCCGACCCGACCTCCTCAATATCAACTCCTCCATACTCATTCTCGTCATTCAACACTCCAATCACTTTGCATTCATCAGGAGGTTCAACAGATTGGCACACCTTGAAGGTAACCTCTTCACCTCCAATGAGAAACTTGAGCTCACCTAGCTCCACATCTACCAAGGCTCTACCCGTGGCGAGCAATGATCTCCCCAAAATTTTTGAAACTTCCACATCCATCACACAATCAAGATCTACAAAGTCAGCTGGTAGAATAAACTTATCTACCCTCACCAGTACATCCTCCAAAACACCCATAGGTTTCTTGATAGAGTGATCAACCATTAACAATCTCATTGAGGTAAGTTTGGTGTTCCCAAGCCCCAACTTCTTGAAGATTATGAGGGGCATCAGATTTATACTCGCCCTGAGATCACAAAGGGCTTTCTTGAACACACACAACCCAATGGTGCAGGGGATTGTGTAGGATCCTGGATCCTCCCATTTTAGGGCCAGGTTGCTCATTATCATAGCACTATAATGATGTGTTGTCTCTCAGGTGCCCACATATAAAACCTTCTTCTTCTTAAGTAGTTCTTTCATGAACTTTGCATATCCGAAAATTTGAAGTAAAGCATCCACCAACGACATATTTATGGTCAATTTTCTAAACATGTCGATGAACTTGCTGAATTGATCATCCTTTTTCTTCTTGGCCAACCGATGTGTATAAGGAGGTGGAACTCATGGTTCTTGTTCTTTCTCACTTGAGGCCTTCATGCCTGTATCTCCTTCTTCATCATTTGAGTGAATCTCATCAACATCTCCCTCACCTTCATCCTCAACATTATCACAATCAATTGGTGTTTGTGGCACTGCATCTATTTCTTTTGTATCACTTGCCTTAGGAGAAACAACTTCCTTGGGTTTAACGCCCGCATCTCCAAGAATCTTACCACTCCTTATGAAAATGACCATGCATTGACTATCCTTGGGATTTGGCATTGTATCACTAGGAAGTGTTCCCTTCATTCGGGGGTTCATTTGGGAGGATAAGTGGCTCATTTGGGCTTCCAAATGCTTGATGGAAGCTGAGTGTGAACTCACCGTTTGGGCAAGGTTAGATGCCTCCCCTTTTAGTTCCTTGACCCTGCTGTCAGTTGATTCAACTTTCTGGAGAACCCTTGCTAACATTTCATCAATTTTCGAATTCCCTACATCGCTCACACCCAGTTAACCTTGGGCTTTCTCAGCTTTAGGAGGGGGAACATACGGATTCGAGCTTCGACGATAGTGGTCCCCCTCATGATTTTTCTCTCTATTACCCCATCTCTCAATTCAATCGAGCCACCCTTGTGCATCGCGGTTCCTCCAACCTTTGTTCTCTTCCCGTGGGCGCCAAGGGCCTTGATTAGTCCCTTGATACCCGGATCGAGAACCCCTCATATGATTTTTCATATATTGGCACTCGTCTTCGTATCTTAGTGGCAACGACTCCCCTTCAAAATGCATTGGACCTTGCATTCCCACAACATTTATAACTTTAGGCCCGGCTCCCATCACATGTTTAGTTATTAACTCCAGTTGAGTCATCATTTTAGCAAGATTTTCATCTCAATCTTCATCTCTTTTTCTCATTTATGTTTTTAGCACCTAGAACCAACATCATGTGACGATACATTATCTCCCTCATATGCCATACTCTATTCATCTTCGTCATTCTATCCAAGAGGGTTTTAGCTAAACCATATGCATGATCCATGATTGATCCTCCAGCTAGTTTATTGGCAATGGATTTATTGATGGATTATAGAGCTCGATAAAAGCTTTGGAGGAGCACTCCATCAGGAATACCATGGTTGGGGCAAAGAGACACTTCCTTCTTGAATCTCAGCCATGCTTCATTCAAAGGCTCACCTAGGTCTTTTCTAAAGTTTGTAATATCATCCCTCAACTGCAACATCTTTGAGGGAGAGAAAAACGATCCAAAAATGCTTCTATCAACTCTTGCCATGAGGTAATACAACCCAGAGGTAACTCTTCCAACCACATAGTTGCTTCTCCCATTAGGGAAAGAGCCCCAACCTGATAGACTCTTAGCTTATATATGTTATGTTAAAAGGCTGGAAAATCTCTAAGAAGTTCCTCAAACGGTGGTTCACATCCTCTCTGTTTACCCCCGAAGAGCCCTTTCATCTGCAATAAGTGTAACATCATACTAGTGACGTGAAACACTACATTCTACTACGTAGCTGGTAGGCCAATGGCCCCTGCAACCTCAGGCATAACGAGGCTATCCACATCATGCTCCATATTTTCTTCAACCGAACTATCTCCTACTTGCGAGTGTTGGCTCATATGAATTCAACCTAAGGACCAACAGCAAGAACAAATTCAAACAACTAAGATGCAAGATCAATTCAAATTAGCAAACAACTAAAGGATATCAAGTGCTAGTCCCCGGCAATGGCGCCATTTTTGATAACGTCCAAACTACACCCCTCTTGATGAGAGAGTGTAAATGGTCGTTGCTCAAAACAAATATTCCCGACGGATGTCAGGGTCAAATCCCACAGAGACTAGTGAATGATTTGCACAAGCGTTGTTTAGGAAATTTAAATTAATTCGCACCAAATCAAGGGAAAAATGAAGTCAATAATATTGTGGATTCTAAGTCAACTAGTTAAAATATCAAAATAACCAAAATTGAGAGACAATGATGAGTGAAGACTAAAGGTATGGAATATATGGGGTGCTAGACCATCAAATTACTGCAAATAAGTGTAAATAACTTAGGACGAGATGGCGCCCGATGTTTTTCAACCTCTTGGGCGCCTTTTTCTCGAGTCCTTTTTAACCAACAGACATAATTCAATTAGCCCACTATAGTTTGGGTTAGTAGTTGAGCTATTTCTAGCCATCAACCACTAATTAGGATTATGAATATGGGTTTTGGCTATTTCTATCCCAATCCCCACATAATCACATCCATTCCCACTATCAAATTCTCCCTAATACTTAATTCTTCTTTTTAAAGCCAAAATCAAGTAAGAAAACCAAACCCATATTTGCAACTATGGGAAATCAATTCTAATTTGAAGATAATTCAATAGATTTACACTAATTAAGCAATATTAAGATGAATCTAGCAATACCCAATCTAATTTAACACCCATCATCACACACCTCTAGCTAATGATTTAGCTACTCATAATTAAGAAACTAAAGAGCATATTCATTAATAAACTCAATGATTTCATTACTAAGAGAAATAAAAATAAAACTCAAAATATGTTTTCAACAATGGTTATACCTTGCTAAGGAAGAATATGAAAATAGGAGGGAGCAATATTCAAATTTCTTCTCTAATGGGGTTTTTCTCTTTCCAAAGAAAAAGGAATGTTCAAAAAATATGTACAAAGTACTTTTCTCTAGACTATATACAAAAATAGGGCAACCAATCTCCTCTTTTTCAATGTTGAATGTAATTGCCCCTATTCAAGCGTTTTTTCACTGCGACAAAACCGGCGGTTTGCCGGTTGCAATCAGCGAGCAGCTGGTTAATTTCCTCTTTGGTCCAGCAAGATCCAGCACCTGTTGGCAATGGAACCGGAAAGTTGTTGGTTGATGTCCCAAGACGCCGGGTGCATTTTCTCCTTAAACCAGTGGTTTTCTGCAACTCATCAGTGTTTTGCCGATGTCCTCCGTGGAGTGCCAATTTTTACCTGAATTCGTCCCTTTTACTTCAATTCATGCTCTTTCTTTTCAACTCAGATACCTGCACATGAAAAGGCAAAAAGGGTATAAAAACATCTAAATGACTTTAAATCTAAGCTAAAGCTCATGCTTAAGAGCCTAATGAGTTGGTAAATTACCAACTCATCATAGTGGAACCAACGACTCATTATTCCATCAAACGAGTCATTGTTCCCGTCCGTAGGTCAAGTCCAAAAACTGTTCAAAATTTCCTCTAGTGGCAACAATTAGAAACAATGACCCGTTGTATCCACCAAAAAGTCGTCATGTCATCCATTGTGAGAATTCTAGAGAAGAGAAATTTCTAGTCTAGAAAGAATGATTGGCACCAACGAGTCGTGGTCACAACCAATAACTCATTGTGAGGCCCATTGGATCTGGACAATCATAATTCAAAACGGTTACCTAGGGGTATTTTTGTAAAATTATAAGCTCCTAACTCCTAAACTACGTCATATTCGGGTGCGGTTAAATGCGAATTAAGGGAGTTGATCAACATTTTCTTCTCATTCTTTCCCAAACTTACAAAAATAGTACGTAGAAACTTAGAGGGTCCTTTCAAAGCAAGAGCTAGGGCTTCTTCTCTCCCTCAGATTTCAAGTGTTTTTCTTAAGGGTTCTTCTACTAGTATGTGGGTTTTAGCAAGGGTATTCCTTTCACCCTTGTGCCCAGGTATTTTTAGAATCTTCCATCAATTTTTTCTCTATAAAAACCATAAGTTAGGGTTCCAGACAAGTTATGATTTTTCCTTGTATTTTATTAGTTACCTCTATTCCCCTGATAAATACTATGTGAAATTCATGCCTTGACTTCATGTTTACATATTCATTTTAGCCCTAATGTTAGCATGACTTTGGGTTGAATAATGCATGATTTAAATTTTGATTAGGAAGGTTGTTCTATTAACTTATTATCATTTGAGTATGAATTCTAGCAAACAAAAGTCAGTACTTTCAACTTGTGAATATGCGTAGTATTTTTAGAAATATCACTTATTAATTATCAATATTATCATTTTTTGAGTATTATTCAGTCTACTAGGTCCTTTAGACTTTTAGGGCACCTCCAAACAAGTAGTCTTTACCTAGTCTTAGGACCATAGTTTTGAGCTATCATAATTTTACATATACTTATATTTATTATGAGTCTTCAGTTGGTAGTAGTCCTTAGCACCGAGTGGTCCGGGATACAACACACCCAAGCTCCCAGAACTGTGTGCCGCTGTAGGATTTGACCCGAATGGGTTTTACAATCAGTGATCACACAGCCAGCTGCAGTATCCCGCTAAGGTATGGTGGGCCCTATTGATGGGGTGTAAGTATCAAACTCCACATCTAGCTCACGTAGTTACATGTCGGTTAACAGACACACCCACAATACAGTTCCGTCTTAGATCATAGAATATGTTTGTGACCTTATATCAGTCTTACCAGTTTCAGTAGTCTCAAATTTCAGTTTATCCATAAAACATATAATTTTAGTCTAGGTCATTTCATATATTTCAACATGTTTTTTTATAATATTCTTTCAACATGATTATATTCCAAAATTTCATGTCCTCGCATACTCAACATATTTCAAGCATTTTGTTACACCCCAAAATTTTTTTGATGATTATTTAATGGTTATATGCTGTATTAAGGGAATTATGGGTTATATATCGTTCGTAGGTGAGGAGGAAAACATGTGCAAAGGGAAAAGCGAAGAGTATGTGAAGTTTGTAAATAAGGGTCAACTTTAAACGGACATATCTCCAAATATATAATGACTCAGAAGTCCCATAACCTATCAAATGAAAGATATTTGAGACTAGTTTACAATGAAAAAAACTGCTTGTTAATCAGAGTTAGGAGTAAAAAATTATGCTCGTTTGAAGACAGTACTATCGTCTGGAAAAGCACCCATGTGCATGGGCGCCGAGACAAGCAGGCAGCAGGCACCGCCAAGATCTTGGCCAACCCGCTTATATGAAGTAAATTTGAGCTAGAAAGCTCATTTCTACACCGTTTTACTTGATTTTTTTTCAGTATTCAGAGGTCTATCCAATGGTGAAAATAAATCCCAGGTAAGAACTTTTATGTATAGGCCAAATTTCCTTATAATCCAAGCTTGGAAAGAGGCTTCTTATGCCGTAAGCTTCTAACCGTGGAGTTTCTGCATTTTTGGCTGCCTAGATGCTGCGTTTTTGGGCAGTAGGGAAGTGAAGTTATACCTCCATATTGGTTAGAGTTGAATACAAAAGGAGGTAAGTATTTCTACTTTTTTTATTTGCTCAAAATTCGCAAACTAAAGCGAGGATATGAAGTAAAACTTGGTATGTGTTTGTGGGGGAGTTTCTGTTGGCCTTTCGGGAAGGTGACAAAGCCATGTGGATATTGGAAGTCTACCCAAAACTTGTGGGAGTTAATTACCAGAAGGAGGTAAGTGAAACTCTCTTTAAATCCTTCAATTATGTGGTACATAAAGTGTGTAAAATTTGTTGAAAGTTGTTATAAATTGTGGTTGTTTTGTGGCTTTTTGTGGCGTGTCTCCGACTTTGATTTTTTATGGAATCTTGTCATAAGCCAACCTCCATTTCATGAGTTGTAAGCAAGGAATTTGAAAATGATGAAATTGCTAGCAAGCGTAGGAAATTGGCTAAAAGAGATGCGATGAAGCAAGGTATGTAAAGGCTCATCTATGCTTGTTTTCCCAAGCACGAAATCTTGTTGTTTAAAAGGCCAATGTCCCTATTTTTTTTGGACTCCTATTGGGGAATATATGATTCTTCCCACAGTGTTAAAAATATTAGATAACATGCTTGAAGAATTGATAGTGTTGGAAGTAAAAGAAAGTAAAATGGAAGGCGAATTATTTATGATTATTATCGTAGTTGTAAATCGAGTCTGAAGTACCCTCAACTCTGTGAGCTAGTCCCTTATTTTATATTACATATATTTGGTGCCAAATGTGATAAATTCTGGATGCTAAGTGAAATTGGTTAAAAGGGCAAGACGATGATGCCGGAACGAACTTAATGCTAGATAACAATTTTAAGCTTAATAAAGGTAAATGAGAACAACGAAATGGAAATGCCTTATGATAGTCATACGCCCTCTTATACACATGTTATAAGGTATATAAGGGCAAGAGGAGATTCCTCGATTCTTCTCCCTTTAGCTAATCGTCCAGTTAACGAGTTTCCGAACCAACGATACGTTGTACTTGAAAAATAGAACTTGAATGAGTAAATTATTGATATTTCTATGAAACCATATTTATGGGCAGGTTATACACAATATCTTAATGTTATAAGGTTATATGGAAATAAGAATATATTTATGCTTATGCTTATGTTCAAGTTACCCGCTAAGGCAATAAGAATTGTCTTTAGAATGTCGTTGTAAGTTTGCTAGAAACTTTGTGTTATCTGAACCTCCTGAGATTCACCAAGGTATCAAGTTAAATAAGTGGTCTAAATACATTATGTGGTAAAATGATATAATGAATATTATGAGACGACCTTGTATGAATCAATTAGAGTTGAATGTCTATAAATAGTAACTTTAGATAATGCAAAGCTCTCTACTATACCTCGAAACGATTATGTTAAGTTATCCATTCTAAGTTTTGAAATTATCTTTCATGTCTGGAAAGGGTAATCCTAGGATCTTCTAAGTCTCTTAAAATTATGTAAGCTTTCTTAAGCTCCTCAGATAATTGCAAAGTTATATAAGTCAATTCAGCATTATATGAATTACGGCTATAGATCTTTATTTTCCTATAAGGCATCACTTAGAGAGTTGCTCTCGAGTTCCCAAGTTATTGAGCTCCAAGTATCAGTTTCATAAGTTATATCTTCATGTCTCCAATTTGTGTTGAAACGTGCTAGCTAATCTAAGATGTTTTCAAGATATAATATTACGAGAAACATGCTAGTGTCTCGGTCAAGTATTTGATGTTGCCTACATGTCTAAGAGCTCAAGTCTTTGTAAGTTTCCAGTAAGAAGTCTTAATGTATACGGTTATCATGTCATAGCATACATTTGACTTCTTTCGGTTATACTCATGATATACATCTACATGTTCAGCTCTTGTTGAGTTATCATTTGAAATTCCTAAATTTAGAGGAGAGATTCTCCCACGTACCAATGTCCCTAACGTCGAAGTATATATAAGCACATGTTATGATAATGATCAGTTAAGCTCAGAACTTCTACTCCCAGTAAGTCTCCTGGAGGTCACTCGGTTAACTAAATACGAGTTTATACGTTATACATAAGTCTCATACGTTGTATGTCTGTTGTTCAGCTCTCAACTTTATGTATATGTTAGGCGTTATGAAAAATACTCCAAGTTCCATGTTATAAGTCTCATGTTTTCCTGCAAATAAGACAAATGAATTAAGAATTGTATGTGCTCATCGACATGTTAAGTTTGGCAATGAAATTCCAATGTATAGTTGTTGATACAGGTAAAGGAACCACCTGGTGGGAAGTAAATATTTGCAATTCCCAGATGTTAAAGGATTGTATAGAAATGAGCTCTATGTGTTTCTATCTAAGCAATATGTTAAATTGGTACGATTATTTGTAGGACATTGTTTGTAAGCCTACAAAAGTTCTTATGTTATCTAAACCTCTTGAAGGTCCTTCGAGTAATTGAGTCGGCATGTTTATATATAATTTGACAGCTTTACGTGATATATATGCATATTTTCTGGCTTTACATGATATGTGTGCTCACTTGAATTTATGTGTTACGAAAGAG
>JACEIK010002848.1:1110-18655 GCA_018107945.1 Datura stramonium
AGAACTCATCTAGGGTTTGGCAAATTCCCTTCTCATCTACCAATCTCGTGTAAGTATGTAGTTTAGGAGTAGATTAATAGTAGTGTAGAGTAGTTTTACGGACATGAATGGCTAGAACCCTTTATCTAAGGTTGAAGCCATGGATTATGATTGTGATTTTATGAAATTGTTTTGGAATTAAGTTATTGATTGTTGTTTTCGTCTTGCATTCTGAATTTTTGGTTGTTTTTATGATTGATCACCATGAAAGCATATTTGTTATCTTGGGTAATAGCTTGACAAAGCATTACCTAGGTCAGGACATGAGAATGTGAGGAGCATGTTTGTATCTCGGGAGAGATTTTGTGTCAGGATAGAAATATACCTAACACCGTGCTTGGTTGACACAGGGTTATGAAAGACCAACTTGGGATGTCACATCACCACTCAACAAAGTAGTTGTGAGGCTAAGTTGAGTTAAATGGTTAGATACACAAGTCCCTAATCGTTTCCCAGTAAACCACAACATAATTGATTGCCGTGACTAGAAATTAGACTCCTCGCTCACAATGATGCGGTGAGCCTAGATTGCCCGTGTTTAGAGGCTCGAAAGACCATGAACATGCAATTCTAATTATGTGAAATAACAACTGATAGTTCCATGCTTAACCCATTGCAAATCGTAGTATTGCATGATTATATGGTTTTAACTCTATGTTGCTCCTAGAGTAATTTCAGAATATTTCGTTGACCCAAACTTAGACTTAATTAATCTTGATCGTAAATGTCTATAACCACAATTTAGGTATTTAAGATCACACTAGAAATGGATAGTTAGAGGAATGGGTCCGGTCCCTGTGGGTTCGACAATCCCGTTTCTGTAAAAGAGCCACTATATTACTTGCGCGACCTTGGGCCCACCTTGCGGACGCTCGTGTAAAAAGTGGTCAAGTTTTTGGCGCGTTACTTGGGGACTGGCGAGATTTGATAACTTATCTATTTTTGTGTGATTTATTAATTTTCCTTAAGTGTTGAGAAACTTGGTCTTAGTACGTAATATTATTCTGCAGTGTGAGTTGTCTATTGGTAGCTAGAAATAGAGAGCTTGTGGAGGCAGATTTGCATGAACTGAGAGCGTCAAATCCATTTGCAAGGAGAGTAGCTCTAGAGCAAAAGCTGAAGAAGACTTCAAGAAAAGGTACAATAACAACCACCAGCGGGGCAAACACGGTGTCATCGGAAGCAATGGCGGCAAGACCCGTTCGCGAAGTGGTAATCCCAACGGCGAATGTGACCTCAAGTGTCCAGTGGCGGAGCACAGGAGAGGGAACTTTGAAGCTTAAATAGAAATATGGTGCAGCTGTTACATTGTAGAGGTCGGTTCACTGGGTGGCACATGAGGACCCGCGGCAGCACTTACGAGCTTTCTAGAGATAAGTGACATTTGTCCCCCACCGGCGTGTCCACGGGTGTGTCAAGCAACCCTCTTCCCATTCTCATTGTTAGGAGAGGCAAAAAAGAGTGGCTGGTGAGCCACCGAACTCCATAACTTCAAGGAATGACTTGGCTAGGAAGTTCCTTATCAGATTTTCCTTCGAGCGAAGCGCAGTTGCGTGAGATACTAAGTTTTAAACGAAGCATTAAGGAACATATATGGCAGGAAAGATTCAAGTCATTGTTGAGGAAATCATCCCCATCACCGGCAATCAAATGAAGTCTTGGCCCATACCTTTGTATAAATTCTAGACCCACGCACAAAAATATTACTAGACTCTGCGGGGTGGGCAAGCCTTGGAAGGTGATTAGTTGTACACTTTGTTGAGCAGTGCACAAGGAAATCGGTAGCCTGTGCGAGTCATCGAGAGAGCTGGGGAAGAAGATCGGGGTTGATAGAAGCGAGATGGTTTGAATGCCTTGGCGGCCACGATTAGCTTCGTTCCAACATCAAATGAGGCTTCAGTTCAATAAGGCGGTATGCACTAACACGAGGGCGAGGTGTGCAGTTGACAAACTCAGAGTTGGTGTGAAATTTACAATGGTAATAATGGGCACAATGCGAGAATCTTGTGGAGCGTCCAGGAATCATCAGTGCGGTAATGTGCAAAGGAATCCGAATTTCGGAAACAACTCCAAAAGAAATTAGCGGGGCCACCCAAATTCTTCATGGGGTGGAAATCAAAAACCCAGGAATTATGCCAACCTCAACAACATCGGTATCGACACAATGAGTGATTGATGGGCATAGTAACGGCCGCGTGAGGAAACCTTTGCGAAGGAGTATGGAGACCAGAATCGGTTAGTAGAAAATGTCGAGGCAAGGATAGCAACGAGACTTAATGAATCAACAAGTAGCCACCCGCAATCTTGAAAAACAAGTGGGTCAGATAGCAGCTGCTAAGAACATGAGGCCGCAAGATTACCAGCGCAACGAATCCCTAACCCCCGGCCGAGATCAATGCCATCGACTTAGCGGAAGCGATTGGGCCCGTCCAGTGCCTAAAGAGTTGAGAAAGGGTGCGTAGGGTGGTAAGACCCGGGACCATCCATCGATATTGGGAACATCAGGAGTCTTTGGGAAACAAAATGCGCAACCTTCATTGCAACCCCGACACAGACCACCACCACCCTTCCCTCGAGAGATTCAAAAGAAGCAAGAGGAGGAATGTTTCAAAAAGTTCTTTGAGAGCTTGAGAACTACACAAAATGCCTCTTATTGATGTCTTGCGGGAATGCCCAAATGCTAAATACTTGAAGGGCGTGATAGCTAACAAAGTTAGATTGGTGAATATCCAGGCGTAGCAGGCGGAGTGAAGTTACAGGGTATTGAGCAAAATGCCAAGAAGCTCAAAGACCCTGAGAGTTTTACCCTCCCCATACAAATTGGTAAAGCTGAAGTGCTCCGAGCTTTGTGTGATTTAGGGCGGCGGTTAATCTAATGCCCCTATCCTTGTCAACGCAGGGTTGGGAAAACCGGCGGAAGCATGGTCAATCTTGCAGGCAGGCCGACAAGTCGCAGGTGACACTGATGGAATCATAGAGGACCTTCTCGTCAAAGTAGGTAATTTATTATACTTGCTGATTTTATTGTTTTAGATTTTGAGTTATTGACTAGAGTACCCCTAATCTTGGGGCGGCCATTTTTGGCCACGGGAGAAAGCTGTGTCGACTTGAAAGAAGGGACCACTGAAAATGAGGGTCGAGATGAAGAAAGAAATTTTCAGCGTCTACAAAAGAAGTAAACCCGTCGCACACTAAAACCTTTGTCAAGTTAGTATGTTGGCGAGAGGATGAGTGTGGGGTGGAGGATTCCACGAGTGCATGGCCAAAGGCAATGTCAAGTGTTCGGCAGGTGATAAAGGGCTTCGATTTGAGAAGAAGTTGGAGGAAGGAGGAGCAATTGGAGTGTTTCTTAGCAATGAAGAAAAGGAGATGGTTCTCGAAAGAGAACCCAGTATGGTGTCACGAAAAGAAGCCGGTCACGTAGTGCCACGACGCGTAAAATAAGGCGTAGTATGCTTGGGAGGCAACCCATGGGTACCTCTGGTACAATTTATGATTTTTTTAATTTTAACAAATAAATACATAGAAAAAATTTTGTGCCAAACAAATTGTTGGTGAATGTAATGCTTGTGTAAGTGGAAAAATTTGAATTTTTTTGTGAGTCAAGCATGACTTCATCACCCGTTGGTTTTCTTTTCGGTTCTTTTCGACGGGGTGTTTGAATAGAAGAATAAAATTTTATTTTTATTTTTATGCGTACATAATGTTTTAGTCATAGATTGAGGCTATTTCAGCTTGATAGATGGATGACGGCAAATCTTGAGGAAAATTAGTCGATAGATGTCGGGTTTTTGAAATTGTAGCTAATGGATGCTTGATGTTCTTGTTATGTGCTAGATAGGCGTCGGCCCCATACATGGTCTTACGACTGCGGAGACTCATTGCTAAAATAGAATATCCTATTAAATAAAAAAAAAAGAAAATATGCTATTGAAACACATATGACATCTTTGAGAAGTCTACCTCTGCTCCTTGCCCAGGCAGTAAGAGCCGCGGGAGATAGTTGCCACATCATGCGGCTCACCAACTTCACTTTACCTCTTATGGGAGGCTCGCTCAGAGCATCTCTTTACGCAACGGAAAAAAAAGGGAGCGGGTGACTTGTAAGATGCAAGTATGTAGCAGTGTTGAAGCATGCCAGTTTATAACTTTGTTTGAGACACTTAGGCTCTTGAATTTGACTCAATATAATCGAAGCTTAATGTTTGAATTCTTGTGATTAGCCCAGAAGTAAGAGTACGAAGGTGTCTTGAATTGAGCATGTGCAGAAGTGTAAGGTTTTTGAGTATTCTATGCTATTGTGGATTGTCTAGAACTTTCTTGGTGTGTTTATTAAATGAAATGAAGGATGTGAATTGTAGGAGATGATTTAGGCATTTCTTTGACTTAACCTAATTTTTATCCCTCGTTTTACCTACCTTGAGAAATTAATCCTAGTTGTTTGGTTGAGCCTTGAGCCTATTCTTTGATAAATACACATAAGCTTAATCCTTTTTCTTTCATTGACCTTAAATTTATCCGGCTCCTAAAGCGCTTGAAGAAGAAAAAATGAAAGAGTAAAGGAGTGAGAAGAGAATGAAAAGAAAGAAGAAGTAGCAAGTTGTAGAAGTTGAGAAAGGACGAGTGCACTTGTGTGAAAATGGGCGTCATTAGTAAGGAGTAAGAAAATAATTTAGGGAAAAGTTACTTATAGCACTCCTTACTAATAAGCCAAAGTGCCTAAATAAAGGAAACAAAATAGGAAAAGAAAGCTAGAGGATAAAGGGTGAAGTAAGGGAAGGGAAGTTCGCAATGAGGGGCGTGATGTAAAAAGCTAGGAAAGATAGTCACTATTGCTAGCCATAATAGTACCTACTAATTACTGAGTTACATTACAACTTTGCAAAGTCCTACTTGATCTTACATTTCATACATCCTCAAATTAGTGGAGTAAAACACTAAGGGCAAGCTTATGGGTCATGACATGATGCATGTGAATTCTTTGTGAGAGTGGAGTGTAATTCTATTCATGTACCCACACATGTTGTGATGTAAAATTATTTTGCGTGTGGTTGGGTAACTCTCTTTCCATGTAGGAGCACATGTTTAATGAGATAAAATTCATGTGGGATTTCTTAATCGGTTGATTTGCAGGAGTTTGCTAAAATTGAGAGTCGATTCGAAGTTAAGAAGTCTTAACATAGTTGTATTTCATAGATTGTTCTATTTTTAACTTGTATCTTAAAAAGTAATCATTATAGCCAGTAGCTTGAATTAACTTGCTAAATTAGTTATGGCCAAGTCTCCATATGCATGATATGTAAAGGTTGTTCGAGGACGAACAAGGCTTTAAGTGTGGGGTTGTGATCACGGGCAAAAATAGCATGCTCGAGATACGCTTTATAACTTAAATTAGTCGTGTTGTCTAAGTTATCTTATAGATTTTCATGTGATTTTATATAAATGTGAAGATATGTGCTAACCATGTGATTAGTCTTTGTTTTGTAGGTTTTATTGACTTTTGAGGAAGTAATCCATGAGTTGGTGAAGTAGAGGCTTGGGGCAGATTGACACGCGAATGTCGGCAAGAGGAGGCACAAAACAGCCCACTGCTTGACGTCGACCGCGATGCCCGCAGCGAGCGAGGCTGCGCACAACAGCCACTGCGCGTTGGCAACGTGCCACGGCAGGCTGGCTGCGCCTGCAACCCACTGCGTGTTGGCAGCGTACCCGCAGCGAGTGACTGCTTGACATGGAGGTGTCGCGTCTTTGCCCAAGCGTGATCTGTACCAACGCGGAATGTATCGAGCCAATTTTCGGGTGATTTCTAGTGAGCTTTCGCGTTCCTCCGTGTCCACGAGAGCGGTGCTCATGATACACACTCAGTGACGAGCCGTTCCACAAACGACTAAAATTAACACGTTCTCCATTTCTTATAAATAGGATACTTGCTCTTAATTCCATTTGGTCATGATTTTATTTTGGAAAACTACCTAGGAGTGAAGGGAGAAGTGGGAGAACTCATCTAGGGTTTAGCAAATTCCCTTCTCATCTACCAATATCGTGTAAGTATGTAGTTTAGGAGTAGATTAATAGTAGTGTAGAGCAATTTTATGAACATGAATGGCTAGAACCCTTCCTCTAGGGTTGAAGCCATGGATTATGATTTTAATTTTATATATTTATTGTTTGTTTGTTTTAATTAAGTTATTGATTGTTTTTGTCTTGCATTAATTGTTGGTTGTTATTATGATTGATCACCATGAAAGCATATTTGTTAGCTTGGGTAATAGCTTGAGAAAGCATTACCTAGGTCGGGACATGAGAATGTGAGGAGCATGTTTGTATCTTGGGAGAGATTTTTGTGTCAGGATAGAAATATACCTAACACCGTGCTTGGTTGACACACGGGGTTATGAAAGACCAGCAGGATGTCATATCACCACTTTCGAAAAGAAGTAGTTGTGAGCTAAGATTGAGTTAAATGGTTAGGCATACGAAAGTCCTAATCGTTCCTAGTAAACCACAGCACCAATTGATTGCCAGCGACTAGAAATTAGACTCCTCCTCACAATGATGCGGTGAGCCTAGATTGGCATCGTGTTTAGAGGCTCGAAAGACCATGAACATGCAATTCCAGTTATGTGAAATAACAATTGATAGTTCAATGCTTAATCCATTGCAAAACGTAGTATCGCATTATTATATGGTTTTAACTCTATGTTGCTCCTAGAGTAATTTCAGAATATTTCGTTGACCCAAACTTAGACTTAATTAATCTTGATCGTAAATGTCTATAACCACAGTTTAGGTATTTAATATCACACTAGAAATGGATAGTTAGAGGAATGGGTCCGAGTCTGTGGGTTCGACAATCCCGGTTCTTAAAAAGAGCCACTATATTACTTGCACGACCCGTACACTTGCGAACGCACTCGATGTGAAAAAGAGTAGAGTCGATTGTCTCCACCCTAGCTACTCAGTCCTGCTGCCCGACCCTTCTTCTTCTTAGGTAATGCCACTGTATATGGTCAGTAGAAACCCTTACGACTAATGCCTCATTATATTTGGCGAGTGTTTGGGTAAAGTCCCTGTGGGTTCGACAATCCGGTTCTTAAAAAGAGCCACTATATTACTTGCACGACCCGTACACTTGCGAACGCGCTCGATGTGAAAAAGAGTCGTCAGTATGTCCACCCCCTAACCCTGACTACCTCCAACAGTCCCTGCTTCGACCCCTTCTTCTTCTTAGGTAATGCCACTGTATATGATCCGTAGAAACCACTGACTAATGCCTCATTATATTTAGGCAGGTGCTGGGTAAATGCTCTCCACCCATGAAAGAGGAGAATCTACCATACCACGAGGAACTTTTCATGCATCCCATTATTGGATATCCGCTTTTCCTCAACGAAGGTGCATTCTCAGTTGAGTAGGAATATCTCTTGTAATATGACCACTATGAATGGCCAGTCATCTACTGCTTTATTTCTCCTTAATTCTTCTTTCCTTTTTTATAAGGTATTGGAAGAGTGAGCTACTCCTACCTCCTCTTCAAACTGGAAGGTAGAGAAGTTGATGCTTCATAAGTCATCCAACTTAGATTGCTGAGGTATGGCTAGGGTTTCCTTTTTCTGCCGGGCCTACTCTGAGAGGTCTGCCCCTTGCTCTTTTGGCATTCTTTACCTCCATATTCTTTGTAGGTGGAAAATCTATTGCAATTTGAATGTTAGCCTCAAACCAGTGAATATATGCATGAAATGATGTATTAAAAGTAATAGATGGGTATGGGGAAATGCTTATTCAAAAAGTCTCTTAGGTATTTGCAGACCCATTCTGTGGTCTGTAGAAAGGTTCTAGGGTTCGCAAAATAATTTTGTGGTCCACAGAACCTCCCAGAGACTTGGGTAACATTCAGACCAATTCTGTATCATTCTGTGAACTGCATTCTTGTTCTACTGTCGCAAAATGACATCATAAAATTTCCCTTCTTCACCGTACTACTGCTGCCAACTTTTGCAGATTGGGGTACCTTCCTGCAGACCGCAGAAATGATCCCAATTAGACAATTTTGATAGTTATCCCAAAGTCTCATCCTTAATCACAATTCATACAAATATTTTCATGCAAGTGATGAATCCAACGCATTATAAAAGATAATATGAGAGTACTCAAACTTCAGCTTTTTGTTTACATAGAGAATTCAAAGAGTTATCTTCCTAAGCTAAGGTATTCCAGATTAATGCCATTCGTAATTACCTAGACTAGGCCGATACTTGGCCTCCAAAATTCAACATTCAATAAATTTTCTCCTAACCCAAAATCCCTCAAGCTCAAGGTTCGCCCAAAATAGACTAAGTTTTCACAAAGTCTAATTTGAACCAAAAGACAAATTCAAAATCAGGGTTTTCTTGGGGATAGGCTCCTCACTACTCATGCACAAATCATATCAAAGAATCACAACATATACACATGGCACAAAGAAAGTTCCATTATAGCACCTTGCAAGTTATTAATCAAACTTTCAACTTTCGGTTAAAAGAGCTTATCGGGAGATTTCTTAATTTGATGTTGACAAGATGATGTAATTGGGGAGCAAGTAAATGATCTTAGATATGCAAGGGAATGGTTTGAAATCAAGTGTTTGTGTGTGTATGATAGATAGACGTGCGATTTTTTATTATGGAGGAAACAAGGAAGAAACTTTTTCAAATTACAATCGTTGCCCTTTTAGACATTTTGGACCATTCTGCGATGAAAAATGTCGCAACAACGGAATGCGGTCCACATTCCCATTATGCAATCCCTGCTACCTGATGTACTGAAGATCCAGTTCTACGGCTTCTGCATGTCATCATATTCCTACTTCGCGATTTACAGATTAGGGCCTCAGGTCGCATGTCATGCTCACAAACTTCCAAGCCACTGGTGAATTCTGTGGCCCAATCCTACGATCGCATTTATGATCTTCGTTCCATAGACTGATTGCATTCTTGACTGCTCAGGTGGTCTTCCTAGCTTCACTTACTAGTAAATTCTATGAGCCTGATCTGTGACCACAGAATAATTTTGTGATTTGCAGATCGACCGCATTTTTTCCCAGTGTCATTTTTTTCTCTAGCTTCACACTTCAACACACTATCAAAGAAAAATATGCAAACCTAACCCTAAAATTAAATTAAAAAGGATAAAAAAGAATAGGTTGCCTCCCATATAGTTCTTGATTTAACATCGCGGCATGATGGGTTACCTCCAATATCACACTCATAGAGGTACATTGCCTCTAGTACTTTCACCTTACCTTGGCTACCAAAATAATACTTCAATCATTTCCCATTGACCTTGAATCTTTTGCCATCATGATACTCAAGCTCAATGGACCTATATGCAACAACCTTGAAAGGACCAGACTATTTGGACTTTAGCTTTTCGGAAAACAACTGGAGTCAAGAATTGAATAAAAAAACCCAATCACCTCGGCAAAATTGTATCTTCAAGATTCCTTTTTCATGGAAGTCCTTCGTTTGATCCTTTTAGAGTGAAGAGCTTTCATATGCCCTTAATCAAAATTCATAAAGGGCCTTCAATTGCTTCATCCACAAGTTTGAGGCTTTATTCTAATTCAAGTTCAACTGCTTCAAAGCCCATAATGCTTTTTGCTCCAAATCTATGAGCATATGGAAAGATTTTCCAAATACCAACTGATATTACATGCCAATTGGTGTTTTAAATTCAGTCCAATATATCCAAAGCGCATTATCTAGCTTTTGGAACCAATCCATTCTAGTGGCATTCACTATTTTGGATAAGATGTTCTTGATTTCTTAGTTGGACACTAAAACTTGTTTGCTTGTTTAGGGATGATAAGGGGTTGCAATCTTGTATTCACAATATGTATTTTCAAGTAGAGAGAAAAATATTTGATTACAAAACTATGAATCCCCACCACTGATGATAACCTTAAGAGTCCCAAATCTAGTAAAGATATTCTTTTTCAAGAAAGCGGTAACTCTTCTCCTTTTGTTTTTTGGAAGCACCACTGCTTCCACCCATTTGGACGCAAAGTTAACTGCCACAAGGATGCACTTTTTCTCATAGGAACTCACAAATGGACCATGAAGTAATACCCCCAAACATTAAATATTTCTACCTCAGGGATGAGTCAATGAAAGCTCATGTCTTCGTGAAATACTGCTATGTCATTGGCATTGATCACAAGACTTCACAAAGTCATGAGAATCTTGATAGATGATTCGCCAATAGAAGTCACTTGGTAATATTTTTGTTGCAATCTAATTGCAACTATGGTGTCCTCCCATGGGAGAAGAATGGCATGCTCAAGTATGGGCATCATTTTCACTTTTGGAATGCACCTCTGAATGACATTGTCGGTATAAATCTGAAAGAGGAATGACTCATATGGACATCATGCAACAACTTCTTTCTTTGATGAAAATTTAGATCTTCCAACATTAAATTTCTAGCAAGGAAGTTAGCAAAATCGATATACCACTGGATCAAATAATGTGATGCCTCCAACACTTGCTCATCTAGAAATGATGCATATATCGAATGTTTGCCCATAAGCCTTCCATTCTGTTCTAGTCTAGATAGACAGTTTGTGAGCTGAATTTCAAACCCCTTCTTATCCTTGACTTCAAACTCAAATTGTTAGAGGAGAAGCATCCATCAAATCAACCTTTGCTTAGCATTATTTTTTAGTCATGAGATGCCAAATGGTGGCATGATCCATGTGAACTATCACTTTACTCCCCACCAAATATGCTCGAAATTTCTCAAATATATATACCACCGCAAGAAACTCTTGTTCCATAATGGTATAATTAATATTGAATTATTATTTGCTTGCATAATATATAGGATGAAAAAGTTTTCCATGTCTTTGGCTACTTTGGAGAAGTCTCTAGTGAATCGTTGATAGAATCTGACATGTACAAGGAAGCTTTGAACACCTTTTATGGTAGAGGAATGAGACAATTTGAAAATGACCTCAATCTTAGCTTGATTAACATCAATCCCTTTTTCAGAAATTTATGCCCTAAAATAACCCTCTCATTCACCATAAAATGGCATTTTCCCCAATTTAATACCAAGTGGGTTNATGGCATTTTCCCCAATTTAATACCAAGTGGGTTTCTTTACATCTTCAATACTAGAGCCAAATTTCCAAAACACTCTTCAAATAAGTCCCAAACCACGAAAAAGTCATCCATAAATATTTTAATGGACCCCTCAACCATGTCGGAGAATATGGCCATCATGCATCATTGAAAAGTGGCAGGAGCATTGCACAATCCAAATGACATGCATTTGAATGAAAATATTCCAAGGTTTTTCATTGGTCCTTCGGAGAAATATTAATTTTCTTGTAGCCTTAGTATCCATCCAAAAAGCAATAAGAATCTCTCCCCGCATGTCTTTCAAGCATTTGGTCCATAAAGAGCATTGGAAAACGATCCTTCTTTGTCTAATGGTTTATCTTGCGATAATCCATGCATACCCTCCATCCGGTAATGGTTCGCATTGGAATCATTTCATTCTTCATATTTGAAACCATGGTTACACCTCCTTTATTTTGAACACATCGTATGGGACTAACCCACGATCTTTCCTATACGGGGTATACAACACCAAAATCCAATCACTTTATGATTTTCTTCTTGATCACTTCTTGCATGGGGGTTTTCAATCTGTGTTGGTGCTCAATGCTTGGAATGTAATCTTCCTCAAGTTGAATTTTTTAAGTGCATATACACGGAAGAATTCTAATTTTATTTGCAATGGACCAATCAATGGGTCTTTTATACCTGCTCAAAATTGACAATAATGTGTCCACTTTCCCCTCAAGAAGACTCACTGATATTATAACCGAAAATGTCTCATTTGGCCCAAGATACATATACTTTAGATGAGTAAGAAGAGGCTTAACCTCCAAGGTGGGAGGTGAAATAATCGATGGATTCGCAGGAGGAGTCTCTCTATTCATCAAGACTAAATCAAGTTTCTTTGCAAAAAATATATTATACCCTGAAAGCCCAAATATCAGATTCGGAAGTTGAAATGTAGAAAAAAGAATTTTCTACACCAATTCATAGAACGAGTCTTCTTGTGACCCGTCAGGTTGACCACGAGTCGTTAAGTTACTCGTGTTGAGGATTGTTGATTTTCCTAGAAATTTCAATTGGGGTGACCACGGGTGTGGCCATGAGTCGTGGTCAGCCCCATGAGCCGTTAGGCAACCAGTGGTCAAGGGAAGTCGAAGGATGAAGGATGAACTGGTAGTGCACCCCATGAATGGACACCATGCGTAGTGGTCAGGTGCCACGATTCATTTGGTGAGTCGTGGTCAGTAGTTGATTAGGATCTTGAGGTTTTGGGCAGTGAAGGTAACGGAAGGTGACCACGAGTTGTGGTCACCAGTGACGAGCTGTTAGGTACCCTGTGGGGAACATTTGAGGAAAATTGGCCAGCGTACTTAACGACTGGAGTTAATGACTCATGCCCAGTGGTAACGATTCGTCCAGTCCCTCGTTGGGACTGGCAGTCGGCTTTTATCCACGAATTTAGTAAGGGATTTTTCATAATTTCTATGATCCTAAAGCCTAAAATACGTCGTTTTAAGATATGAATAGTGAGTTTTAAGAGGGTTAAGTTCATTCTAAGCTATTCCTATTCATGCATGCAAGAGTAGAAGTCTAGAGAGGTGATCACGCTTAATTCCTTCAAGTTTTTCATTAACTCTTCCTTGGGAAATCAAAGAAATTATAGAATTAGATTCTCTCAGGTATGTAAGGATATGAATGGGTGAATATATTCACACCCATGCCCAATCCCTCTCTAATTCATGAAAATATATATGTTGATCCGATGGGGTTTTAACCTAATGCATGAATTTTCTAAGTGTCTACTATGGGTATGATCTAAGTACGTTTCTATTATTGGATTATGATTCATAGGCAAGTTTTAAATAATCCTTTCAAGTTTTATAAATTATAATGCCCATCCATGAGAAGTTCATGAATGTTGAGATTTATGATATATGTTCAAGTTTGATGAGATATGTATGATGAAAAATATGTTTTCAAGTTACCCATATCTATGATCATGTTTTCAAGTGAATCAAGTATTTTCAAGAATGTGTAAGTATTGGGAAAGCTCATATGTCAAGTATGATATATGATTTCAATCAATTAGCTTACCACATGGTTTTGTAGTCAAGACTCCTATTTATGTTCAGCTTGTGGTATGGTTTGAGTCAAGACTCCTTATGTATGATTGCAGATTTTATATGTACATGATTATTCAGCTTCGTCACTAGACGATGGCCAGCTTCATTGAAAAGTGATGGAGAGTATATGCATGTTTTTAGGAGTAGTTCCTAGCACCGAGTAGGCTAAGGGTCAGTTAACCCTATGCCTCAGAACAACGAGCCAACGTAGGTATGATCAGATTATTTAGGACCTCCTTTTGAGCTTTCCCCTTCCCCAAGGGGCCTTCAGCTTGATATCGATATCATGGTAGCGTCTTTAGACTTGGCAAGGCTCTAGACGACTCTTTCCACTTGAGTGTGATAGTCGGGGCCACGTAAGCTCTATCGTAGTAATGTCGGTTACATGACGAGTCTCCCATTATTCCTCATGATTTCAGTTATGCATGCTTATCATTCATGATATATATACACAAATGTTCTAAAGAAGGTTTGACCCAATGTACAGTTTTACTTATGATTATCATATTTCATCTTTGGGTCATTTAATTCAATTGTGATGTTCAGTTATGTTCATATCAGGATTTTAGAAAATAGCATCCAAGCTCTACTCTCATATTATTATCTTGATTATGTTTTATATTATGCATGTTTTAAGTGATTTTACTTATTTAAGCAGTTTTACTTATCTTGCATACTCGGTACATTTTACGTACTGAGCATATTCTATACTGTATCATTTTATGATACAAGCTCCGATCTTCAGACTTAACCCCATTATTAGTCAGTTTCTGGAGTTAACATCTAGCTTCAGTGGTCAGTCCTTATCTCCCGAGGACCATTCGTTAGTAGTTATCTTTGTATTTTCAGTTTTAAGACTTTTCGGGTTAGTTGGGGGTGTTGTCCCGTCAACCCATCAGATATGTTAGAGGCTTTCAGATTGCATTTAGTAATAAGCTTTTCATGTGTAAAAGTGAATTCTGGTCCAATGTTATGTTATGATTAGAATTCCGCTATGTTTATTATGTTTAGTCTTCCGCTTTAATTGATTGAGTTAGATGTATGTTCATGCCATAGCTCAACTTGGAGTGTCTCGTGGCTCCTTGTTCCTATGTTCGGGTCATGACAAACTTGGTATAACAATAATAGGTTTGAAGTGTCATAGGGTGTCTAAAAGCTGCGTTAAGTAGAATCTTTTTCATGGGTGTGAAGCACGCCACACTTATGACGAAGAGGCTACGAGACGTTTAGAAAATGTTCCCTTCTTTCATGATCTATGTTGTGTGGTGAAATGTCTCTCTATTCTCCTAACTCATGCTATTCACGATTGTTGAATCATGTGTCCTCGTAGAGTCAATGGCAGAAGAAATGGAAATTGAAATGGCCACGAGGATGGCAATGGAGACAGGTATCAGCAGGCCCCACCAACCCATAAGAACCATGCACCGGAGTCGGTTGCCCATGTTGAATTCAACGTAACCATTCAGATTCTAGCACAGTCCTTGATTGCCAAGGTTAATCAACAGGTGGTAGCACATGTTCTGCATAACGGGAATGCGGTTGCAGCACAAGTTAGACATTTTCTAAGGATGAACCCACTAGAGTTTCTTGGGTCAAAGGTGGACGAGGATCCATATGAGTTTATCGATGAGATTCTAAAGATCACCCAGGTCATGGGACTGAATGGAAAGGAGTGTGCTAACTTGGCCTCGTATTAATTGAATGGGGTCGTACACATTTGGTTTAAACAGTGGAAGGATAGTAGGGCAGTAAGAGAAGGCTCAATCAGTTGGGATAAGTTTCATGTGTCTTTCCTAGATCGATTTTTCCCTCGCGAGATGAGGGAGCTGAAGGTGGACGAGTTCGTGAATCTAAAATAGGGAAAGATGACAGTGCATAAATATGCCATAGAGTTCACTCGTCTATCAAATTACGCCCCAGATTTATTGGTTGATCAGAGGGCGCGAGTGAGCAGGTTTGTTCATGGGGTGGCATACTATCTAGACAAGGATTGTAGAACCGCCATGCTACATCAGGATATGGATTTCTCTCGGATATTCTTATATACCCAGCAGATGGAGGCAGCGCACCTAAGGAAGAGAGAGGCCAAGAGGGCCAGGACAAACAACTATAGGTTTTCTCAGCCGAGACTAGGTGGTGGGCACTGACAGTAGTCCCACATGAGATCTTCAGCCCCAACATATTCATCTATGAGTGTGCCATACAGACCTAGGCCCAACCATAGGGAATGAGCATCAGGCTCTAGAGGTCAAAGAAGAAAGCCCACAGATTCCAGTATCCCAGTTTGCGATCGGTCTGGTAGGAGGCACACAGGTTAGTGTTTGGTGTGTACAAATGCTTGCTTCCGGTGCGGGAAGCTCATATATATGCTCAGAGATTGCCCAACAGCTAGACAGGTCTATCATAGGGGCCTAGGCCCAACTTCCAGTTCATCGGCTCCACCAGCACGCCAAGTCCAACAGGGGGCATCTACTAGCACAGGTGGCGGTTAGTGCAAAAACAAATTCAATGCTTTAGCATCCCTCCAGGAGAAGGAGGTCTCCCCGGATGTTGTCACTGGTATGTTATGAGTTTTCCACCTTGATGTTTATGCTTTGTTAGATTCAGGGGATACTTTGTCTTTTGTGGCGCCCTATGTGACTAGTAGCTTCGAAGTCAGTCCCAAAATCTTGTCAGAACCCTTCTCAGTCTCTACTCTAGTAGGTGATTCAGTTGTAGCTAGATGGGTGTATATAAGTTGTCCGGTCACAGTCCTTCAGAAAGTCACCTCAGCAGATTTAGTAGAGTTATCCATCACTGATTTTGATGTTATCATCGACATGGATTGGCTATTTGCATGCTATGCCTCAGTTAATTATAGGACCCGAGCAACAGAGTTTAGATTTTCGGGTGAGCCATTCATAAAATGGAAAAGTAGTTAAGTTGTGCCTGCAGGTCATTTTATTTCCTATCTTAAGGCCTTAGAGATGATCTCCAAGGGTTGTGTGTACCATTTAGTTAGGGTTAAGGATGCCACATCCGAGATCCCACCTATCCAATCAGTCCCAGTAGTATGTGAGTATCCAGAAGTCTTCCAAAATGATTTATCGGGAAACCCTCCCGAGCGGGAGATTGATTTTGGTATTGACCTTCTTCCCAATATGAAGCCTATATCTATTCCTCCTTACATAATGGCTCCAGCCGAGCTAAAGGAGTGGAAGGAGCAGTTGAAGGACCTTTTAGATAAGGTATTCATCAGATCGAGAAAATCCCCATATGTTGCGCCAGTTCTCTTTGTCCAAAAGAAGGATGGTTCTCTTCGTATATGTATTAATCATCGGAAATGGAATGAGGTCACTATTAAGAACAGGTCCTCTTCCTAGGATTGATGTTTTATTTGACCAGCTTCAGGGTGCCTAGTGCTTTTCGAAGATGGATCTCATATCCGAATACCATCAGCTCCGGGTCGGGAAAGTGACATCCCAAAGACATCCTTTAGGACTTGGTATGGACATTACGAGTTTATAGTTATGTCTATTGGACTAACGAATGCTCCTACATCTTTTATTGATTTGATGAATAGGGTGTTCAAGACATATTTGGATATATTTGTGATCGTATTTATTGATGACATCCTAATATACTCTCGGAGTGAGGAGGAGCATGCCGCTCATTTGAGGGTGGTACTACAGACTCTCAATGATCACTAATTATATGTTAAATTCAGCAAGTGCGAGTTTTGGTTGAACTCAGTGGCATTTTTAGGCCATGTGGTGTCAAGTGAGAGCATAAAGGTAGACTCTCAGAAAATAGAAGCGGTGAAGAATTTATCCTAGACTGCTGAATCCTTCAGACATCAGGAGTTTCTTGGGTTTAACCAAGTATTATCGAAAGTTTGTTGAGGGTTTCTCATCTATTGCAGCGCCATTGACTAAATTGACCCAAAAGAAAGTGAAGTTCCATGGTTGGAGGCTTGTGAGAGGAGCTTTCAAGAGTTGAAGACTCAACTCAACCTCAGCACCGGTGTTAACCCTACCTGAGGGTACCGATGGGTTTGTGGTGTATTGTGCTGCTTTCAGGAATGTTCTTGTTTGTATATTTATGCAGCATGGTAAGTTATAGCATACGCTTCTAGGAAGTTGAAAGTCCATGAGAAGAATTACCTGACCCATGATCTTGAATTGGTGGCGATGGTATTTTCCTTGAAGATATGGAGGCACTATTTGTATGGGGTCCATGTGGATATGTTTACGGACCACAAGAGCCTACAATACGTGTTTACATAAAATGATCTAAATC
>JACEIK010002848.1:43320-53801 GCA_018107945.1 Datura stramonium
AGTCCCTGTGGGATCGATACTTGGCTTACTTGAGCCACTTACTACTTGTTCGACCACGTGCACTTGCGTGTAGTCATCCAGACAGCCGAACAGTGATGTCTCCAAAAATTACACCTCACAATTGAGATATAAGCGGTCGATTGTCAAATATAGAACCCAACGAAGGTTGAGGTCGATCCCACAGGGAATATGGAAAGAACTTAAGTCAATGCGAATAGCTATTACTATTGAGTTACTTGTTTCCGAAGGGGGAAACAAATAGAATAATAAAAAAAAAAGTAAAACTATTAAACGCTTAGATCAGATTCGGTTTGTATTCAATTAACGACATGACTAGGATTGTGTTCCCCAAGACTTCATAACCACAAGACTTATATACTAGCGATCTATTCCAGTGTTTAACATGCAATATTGGTAAGTTAGGTTCACTTAAATGGTTGGTCCCCTATCTAGATGATTATCACCACGCAACTTGATCCGTACACGAATGTACTTTAATTGACCCTTACCCTTAATATCAGATTAGCTATCCCCCGGACAAGTTCAAGCTATTAGATGAGGGTTGATAGCCTCAAATTTTCGTTATTAATCCATTTTCCCATTCATTACCTCCTTGGTCCAGTAAGTAAGAATAAGGCAAGTCCTAACGTTTGCAACCGTCGGGAATAAATCAAAACGAAGAGAAAAACAATACATGCATAAACCCCGTTCAAGAATCACTAAGTATTTTACCTATGTGTGTCTTAATTCATATTGGTTCCCAAACCTAGTTATGGGTTTATCTACTCATGTTTGTATGATCACAATCACAAAATATTGAATAAATCATAATTGCAACTTACAAATTATCGTAGAAGAAAAACCANGATTCAAGAATAATCGCACCACACCAAAATCCTACTTGAAAACTAATAATAATCAGCTCTCTCAATTCTATATCCAAAAATAAACCTAAACCGTGTATTTATAGTTCTAAGAAATCCTTTTCCTAACTAAAACTAAAAACCAGGTCAGCAATGGCAATGTGCTTGGTGATGATTCGTTCGGTCCTCTGATGAGTCGTGCATTTCTTAGAATAGTCGTCCTCAACATCGTTCAGTTATAGCAACGGGTCACCTAACGACTCATCATGCCTGGGCACGAGTCGTTAGGTCCCTTTTGGACTGACTCCTTCAAAATTCCAGTGCACCTTACGGATGGTTCTAGTGATCTGCCAACGAGTCGTTTCATCACGTGATGACTCATTATGTTTATCGTCAACTCCACTGGTCACTTTGGCAATATTTTCTTTTTCAGTCCTCACGACTAACTTCACGACTCGTTACCAGGTATAATGAGTCATTCCCTCAACTTGTCAGGTACACTGTCTCAGCATTTTCAAACTTCAATAATTTCCCACGCCTTCAGCAAAGAGTCGTGCCTCCTGCCAATGACTTGTGAAGTGTCTGACAATCACCCTTTCAGTTATTTTTAGCATTATTTTGCGAAGTTCACTTCCGAACCTGTTTTCCTGCAACATTAAGCACAAAACAAATCATACCTATATAAACATACCCGGAATGTGCATAATTTCTTGGTTTTAAGCGTCGAAAGTGTCGTAAAATAATGGCACATCAACACCCTAAACTTAGAACTTTTGCATGTCCTCAGAAAAAAACAAAATAAAATAAAACAAACCAAACTACTTCGATGCTTCAATCAAAAGAACTCTAGGAAACTTACGACAATCACATTCTTTCTCAAATAAAAATTTTCTAACCCCTCCCTCATCGTATCAACTCAAATCACACTGCATATGCAAAATTTCCTACCATAACATAGAGGAATCAAAACATGGCAAAACACTGTCACTTGCAACCACGCACATAAATCTATAACACTAACCCAGACAATGTGCAGACGATTTTGTTGACCAAATTCTCTCACCTCAAAGAAGTCCCATACTCACACATGTGTATATGATTAACTCAATATATTTCTCTTGGGACTAGGTAAGATTCACTCACTCTCATAAATAAATTTGGACTGTGTGCATACAGTACCATAGGCTTGCCTTTACTTTCAATACCTCGATTTTTAGACAAGTAACCAGGATCACTATAGGATTTTGTAGGCTTGTAACGTAGGCTTGGGCTCGGATATGGTATATATGGAATTAGTAGCTCAACCATCCTTGGCACTACACCTCTTGCCTCCACTTTTCACCTTTTTTCCTATTTTCGCCCTTTTTTTCCTTTAACTACGTTTTTCTTTGCTTTTGCAACTATGGATGCGGTTTCTCTTTATTCAAACACTCATTAATGTCACTTTTTTTGTTTTTTTTTCTTTTCTTGCTTTTTGACAACAATTTTTATTTCTTTCTTTTCATTATGTATACCGCGTGCCCGCTCTTTTTCTTTTTCATAACCCAATTTTTGTTCCTCCCAACTCTTCTAATCACCCCTATAGTAGCCACTCTCAACTTAGGCGATTTGTCTGAGTTGAGGTTCACAATGTCCAAGGAGGGACCAGGGCCAAAACAAGTTCATTCTTAATAAAAGCAGGAAGGTGAATTGGTGTAAACAAAAATTTTTCCTAAAAGTTCAGTATGGCCTTCTTTATCTGAGACTTGGTACCATGCAACAATTCAACTAGCAGACCTCTCATAGAAATGACCCGAGACAGCCAAGTATACTACTGGATGCGCTCCTAGCTATTCAAATTTTTGGTTCCGACTCTCTTCAGCTAATATAGCCTGTGGTCGAACTCTGCCGTGTTCATCGGAGCATTATACTCTAGCCCATACAGTATTCTGGAAATTGTCTGCTCAAATATATCTACAGGAGTATCACGCACCAACACCGTATTTAATGCGGGCCTCTTCCTCCAATCCTGGCCCCCTAATGCCAATCGCTGCAATATGGCCGCATAAGCCGCATAGAACTGTCGGACTAAGCACAGGCAATAGCAAACTGATGGCTCGGTCAACCACCCGAACTTGTATTTATCGAACACCGCCTGTAGCTAAGGAAGATCTTTCAGCCCTGTAGTTATCAGCCTTGGCTCCTTGTATATGCTCCTTTTTGGATTGCCTT
This sequence comes from Datura stramonium, assembly GCA_018107945.1. Lineage (NCBI taxonomy): Eukaryota > Viridiplantae > Streptophyta > Magnoliopsida > Solanales > Solanaceae > Datura > Datura stramonium. The sequence continues at coordinate 46,395 of JACEIK010002848.1, forward strand.
TCTCATTAGGAGAAATATCTCTGTTATATATAGACCGCATGCCATGAACACACCATATCCGTACATGTCACGACCCGAGAGTACACCCCAATCATAGACACGGGACGAGGAGCCCAGAGGCACCCTAAGTTAACCCATGGCATGAGAATATAACTAAATAATTCACATAAGGCGGAATAATTAGCTTAATAATCATGAACAAAAGGAACCGTGACATGAAATATAAGAAACAACAGTACACGATCCAAGCGTAAATAACTGAATACTACAATTAGGTCTAAAAGCCTCTAATCATAATAAACGGGTTGAAGGGACAAGACCCCAACTAACCCCAATATTCTGAAATATAAAAGACAAAAAAAAATCCGAACATGAAGCCCCCGAATCATGAGGACTCACCACTGGGAACTGAGAGTGGAACTAAAAGCAAGCTAAGAGCGATGCTAAACCTGCGAACCAAATCTTGTATTATAAGACGATACAACATAGAAGATATGCGGGTCAGTACATGGAATGTACTGAGTATGCGAGGTACGCAAGACAATACTTTAAAAAATAAAAGTTATAGGAGTGGGGACATTATGATCATAAAGACTGAAATCATAAGTATATCGTAAGGCTCAAGATTTCCAAAATATTCGTAAACCTGTCATAGTCATAACATGAGATAAAACATTTCATAAAAACATAACTTGAGCCAAAAGAACAAAATAATACATACATTAAAACAATGAGGAACAGTGGGAGATTTCTATAATCGACATACCCCATATGAGCATACATGGAGCCCGACCTATAAGACTAGTTAGGAGGTCGTTCATACCTTGCCAAGGGTGTGAACCATGAAAGGCATGATATCACTCATGAAGGCCTCGTAGGGCATAGGGGACAGTCACTGAGGAGGTCCAAAATATAACCTACGGTGGCACGTAGTTTTGAGGTTCGGGGGTAACCTAGGCCCCGAACCTACTCGGTGTTAAGTACTACTCCCAAAAAATGCAAAGTTCTCATAGAAATTCATACATGACATGCATGGCTAGTTAAATGGTGATAATCATAACATTCTTGAGAATTCATAATACTAGCCATGGAATTGGGCCCGTGGATCGGCCAAAATCATAGTTCATAGATCATAAGCGACATGTGGGCATTGCCCATAATTTCAATCACACTTGAGATGCTTAAATTTATAGGAAACATGATCACAATAATATGAGTAATTGAAAACATGCTTAAAATTCAAAAGTTCATGTCATGCTTGAGAAATCACCGTAACCACGAATTGCACAGAACCCCATGATTTGGGCATATGTGCTTTTAGGAATTAGATCATCAAATATTGAATAAAATAAGTGAAAATAGCCGATTAATTCTAAACCCCTGATTTTAGACATACTACAACAAACTCATATCGATTTTTAAGGGAACATGCATTTGGGTTATGACCCATCAAGAATTGGAAACTTTAAACATAGAATTAGGGAGAAATTGGGATGGGTAGGGACTAAACGACCCATTCAAAACCCCACATACCTGGAACTTCTTTATTACTAACTCCCTTAAAAAGCCCTAGATAGAAAATTGGAGAATTTGAAGAAGAACACTTGAATCCCTTTCCTCTTTACTCTTTCCTCTTTCCTCTCTACTCTTTCATGCATCAAATGAGGTTTATCATGAATTATTTCCCCTTAAAAGACCTTGTACCGACTTCAAAACGACGTAATTTAGGTCTTAGGAGTGTAGGAAATTACGAGAAGGCCCTTACTGATTCGAAGGAAATAACTGCTAGGTGACCCTAACGGGTGACCTGATGACTCGTCAGGACGGGCAACGACTCATCGGGTCGCCCGTCAAGTACACTGGATACCAGGTCGACTACGCTTGTAACGGGTGGTCAATGACTCGTCACAAGTGACCACGAGTCATGGTCGCATTTCTTCAAGTACACTACTTCATCCTTAGTAAAAATTCCTTTGCTTGCTCACGACCCACCTCACGGGTCGTTGGGACTGCCATCCTTTAGATACACTGTCAGACCTCCTACTAAATCCTCAACCATACCCCACGGTAGACCTGACGACTCGTGGTAGCGAACCACATGTCGTTCCCACGCCCGTGGGGACCTCAACTCCTCAGCTCAGTCCACTTCCCACGAACCACCTGATGACTCGTGGGGTCTCCTCACGAGTTGTCTAATGACTCGTCCTGCACTGCTGCAACATTTACCAAATTTTTCCTCGTTTGACTCCCGGGTCTGATCCTTAGGTCCCCGGGGTATAAAAATATCTCCCCCTTGGGAACATTCTTCCTTGAATATTAGAAACATGCATAAAACTCAGGAATAAGCAATCACCATATGCAAATACTGATCATTTAAGTTGAAAATTGATGGAATGACTAACCCCGAAAAGAACTACATAGCTGGACTGAATTAAGACATCACATGCATATATCATATCATAAAACAAACTTGCACGAATAAACGAAACATGAAAAAGTGAATAGAGGTTTAGGGAAAAAACTGATACCTCAAACTAAAATTGAGGCGGTAGGGAACAAATGAGGGTATTTAGCTATCATATCTTCTTCGGCTTCCCACGTAGCTCCCTCAACATGCTAATTTCTCCATAACACCTTTAATGAAGCTACTTCCTTGTTCCTCAGCCTCTGAACCTGACAATCCAAGATTAAAACGGGAATTTCCTCATAATTGAGGCTATCCTTCACACCAACACTTTCAACCGGAACCACTAAGGCTGGATCTCCCAAGAACTTTTTCAAGAGCGATACGTGAAATACAGGATGAACTGAAGCTAACTCTGAAGGTAACTCTAACTTATAGGCTACTATACCCACCCGTCTCACAATCTGGTACGAACCAATATAGTGGGCGATAAGTTTTCCTTTCTTTCCAAATCTCATTACTCCCTTGATGGGAGATAACTTCAAAAACACCCAATCATTGATCTCGAACTCAAGCTCTTTTCTCCTCATATCCACGTAATGCTTTTTGCGACTTTGAGCCATTTTCAGCCTTTCTCTTATCAACTGAACTTTGTACATATCCTCGTGGACTGAATCTAGACCCACTAACGAAGCTTGACTGACCTCAAACCAACCAATGGGCGATCTACACCTTCGCCCGTAAAGAGCCTCAAACGGTACCATTTGGATGCTAGAGTGATAGCTTTTGTTGTAGGAAAACTCAATAAGAGGTAAATGCTCATCCCAACTACCCTTGAAATCAATAACGCAAGCTCTCAACATGTACTCAAGAGTTTAGATAGTCCGATCTGCCTGACCATCTGTTTGCGGATGAAATGTCGTGCTAAGCTTAACCTGGGTACCAAGTCCCTTTTGAAAATATCTCCAAAACTGAGAGGTCAACTGAGTACCTCTATTCGATATGATGGACAATGACACTCCATGAAACCTAACCAGCTCTCGGATGTATAATTTGGCATAATCTTCTACTGAATTGGTGGTTTTGACAGGTAGAAAATGAGCAGCCTTGGTTAAACTATCCACCACAACCCATATGGAGTCGTACTTCCTACGAGTGTGGGGTAAACCTGTTATGAAGTCCATGTTGATTTCTTCCCACTTCCAAGTAGGAATGCAGATATCCTGAAGTACACCTCCCGGTCTCTGATGCTCAACTTTCACTTGTTGGAAATTCAATCACTTGGCTACAAATTCTGCAATATCCCTCTTCATGCCATTCCACCAGTAGATTTCCCACATGGCATGATACATCTTGGTGGAACCTGGATGGATGAAATATCTTGATCTGTTAGCCTCAGGCAACATCCGGCTCCTCAAATCACCCACGTTCGGAACACATAAGCGACCCTGGTATCGAAGCATACCATCTCCCCCTTTGGAGAAGACTTCTACCTTCTGATTTTGAACAACTTCCTTCAACTTTACCAATGTTGGATCTTCATCTTGCTTAGCCTTCACCTCCGTCACCAAGGATGATGCTGACCTGTTTTGAACAACTGCACCCCCATCGATCGAGCCAACTAATCTAACTCCCAACTGTGCAAGTCGATGCACCTCCTTCACCAGCACCTTCCTTTCTTCACTAACGTGCAACAAACACTCCGTAGAGACTCTACTAAGGGCATCTGCTACCACGTTGGCCTTACCCAGGTGGTAAAGGACACTCATGTCATAGTCCTTAAGTAGCTCCAACCACCTCCATTGCCGAAAATTGAGATCCTTCTGCGTGAACACATATTTGAAGCTCTTGTGGTCAGTGAATGCATCTACATGAACCCCATAAAAGTATTGTATCCATATCTTCAAAGCAACCACAACCGTCGCCAACTCAAGATCATGGGTCAGGTAATTATTCTCGTGAATTTTCAGCTGTTTAGAAGCATATGCTATGACTCTCCAGTGCTGCATCAACACACATCCTAGTTCGACTCTCGAAGCATCAAAATAAACAAAAAAGCCATCAGTGCCCTCCGGTAATGTCACACCAGTGTTGAAGTGAGTCGGGCCTTCAATTCTTGTAAGCTCTTCTCACAAGCCTCCGACCATTGGAACTTCACCTTTTTCTGAGTTAATCTAGTCAATGGGGATGCAATGGATGAGAAACACTCTACAAACCTCCGATAGTAACCTGCTAAGCCCAAAAAGCTCCTAATCTCCGAAGGGTTTACAAGTTTGGGCCAGTTCTCTACTGCCTCTATTTTCTGGGAGTCTACCCTTATACCTTCTCTTGACACTACATGTCCCAAGAATGCAACTGAATTCATCCAGAACTCATATTTTCTGAACTTGGCGTATAGCTGGTTATCCTTAAGGGTCTGGAGTGCTACCCTCAAGTGTGCGACATGCTCCTCCTTGCTCCTGGTGTATATTAATATGTCATTAATGAACACGATCACGAACATATCCAGATATTCCTTGAATACCCTGTTCATCGGGTCCATAAAAGTTGCATGGGAATTGGTTAGTCCAAAAGACATAACAACGCATTCATAATGGCCATACAGAGTCCTGAAAGTAGTCTTCGGGGTATCGCTCTCCAGAACTCAGAGCTGGTGATACCCGGACCTGAGATCTATCTTGGAGAAATATTTGGCACCCTGAAGATGATCGAATAGGTTATCCATCCTAGGAAAAGGGTATCTATTCTTGACGGTGACCTTGTTCAACTGCCTATAGTCAATACACATCCGAAGAGAACCATCTTTCTTTCGGACGAAAAAACACTGGGCACCCCAGGGGGACTTACTCGGTCTGATGAAACCTCATCCAGCAAATCCTTCAACTGCACCTTTAACTCTTTTATCTCGGCTGGGGCCATTCGGTAAGGAGGAATCGATATGGGCTATGTGTCGGGTAAAAGATCAATCTCAAAATAAATCTCCCTCTTGAGAGGAGAACCTGGTAGGTCATCTAGGTAGACCTCGGGATACTCACATACCACGGGGACTGACTGAATGGTTGGGGCCTCGGATGTGGCATCCTTAACAAAATCCAAATGGTAAATACAATCCTTAACAATCATTTTTCGGGCCTTGAGATATGACATAAAGAGACCTACAGGAACCGCTGAACTACCCCTCCATTCTAAAACTGATTCACCTGGAAACCAAAACTCCACCACTCGGGTTCTACAGTTAATAGAAGCATCACATGCAAACAACCAATCCATGCCCAAAATAATGTAAAAATCAGTCATAGCCAATTTTCCTAAGTTTGCGGAGGTAACCTTATGAAATACTATAATGGGGAAACCTCTATATACCTGCCTCACTATGACTGAATTCCCAACCAGAGTAGACACAGAAAATGGTTCTGAAAAAATTTCAAGACTGACTCCAAAGTTACTAGCAACGTAAGGTGTCACAAAAGACAGGGACGCTCCCACATCTAACAAAGCATAAGCATCAATATGAAAGACTCGCAACATACCTGTAACCACTTCGGGAGAAGTCTCCTGCTCCTGTCGAGAGCCAAGTGCATAAAAATGGTTCTGGTGGTAGCCGCCAGCTGCACTAGTCAAAGTACCTTTCTGAGTAGGACGTGCCACTGGAGCTGCTGAACTAGCTACTGGAGTGCGGGCTCCACCACCCCCTGATCTGGCTGCGGGGCAATTCTTGAGCCTGAGTCCGAGTTTGCCACACCCGAAAAAAGCATTTGAGCCCACCAAACACCTCCCTGGGTGGTTCTTGCAACAATTAGCACGAGATGGGAAGGTGCACTCTGTACGCATGCTACTCTGACCCCTCAAACCTGAGGCCCTGCTCCTCTGATCGTCTCGAGGCCTGGATGGGGTACTGGCTGAAGATGGTTCTTGTGTAATAGACCTGTGCTGAGACTGCTGGTGAGGCCCACCTCTTGGCCTCGGCTGGTAGAACCTGTATCTATCAGTTCTGGCCCTCATGGCCTCTCTCTGCCTCATATGAGCTGCCTCCATTGCTGGGCATAAAGGACTATCCGTAGGTAGTCCATATCCTGATGAAGCATGGTTGTTCTGCAATCCTTATGTAGATACTCGGCTACTCCCTGCACGAATCTACTCACCCGCACCCTCTGCTCCATCACTAACTCAAGGGCATACTTTTATAGGCGAGTGAACTCATGTGAATATTCTAACACCATCATCTTTCCCTCTTTAAGGTTAACAAACTCAGCTGCTTTCAATTCCCTCATCTCCCGAGGGAAGAATCTGTCGAGAAAGGCCATGTGAAACTCATCCCAACTGATAGGACCCGCTCCCTGATCTTGGGCAGAATTTCATGCCCAAGTGATACTCAAATACTTCATTTCTACTTGTTTATCTATTTTTATGTGTGCATTCTCATGTGATTCTTATGTNGCATTCTCATGTGATTCTTATGTAAATGTGAATTTATACTAACCAACATGATTAGTGTTGTTTTGCAGTTAGAAGGAATTTTTGGAAGCTAATCTACAAGCTGGTGAAGTGCGGGAATGGACTCGGAAGCAAGAAGTGGAAGTTGACAAGGGAAATTGGCAAAAATAAGGGCTCCGCGCTGGTTCCGTGTCATGCTACCATCACGGAGGCATTCTGCCTAGGAGGAAGAATTATGTCAAATTCCAGTGGAGGTACGCGTTACCTCCGTGGCACGGAGGCAGTGCTCCGCGATGCACTCCATGTCATGCGGAAGGTGATTACTCGGAACTTCAAGTTCCAGTGAAGGTGCGCGATAGCACCATGAAACGGAGGTAATGCTCCGCGATACATGCCGTGCCATGCTGAGGTGCATTTATCTAGGAGCCGAGTTCCAGTGGGCATCCGCGATAGCACCGTGGCACGGAGGAGTGCTCCGCGATACACTCCGTGCCACGTTGCTTGTTATTCCGGGAAAAAATCCCACTAGTATAAATAGCACACTTAGGTTTTATTTTAAACATTCTGAC